>PVJI01005699.1:60931-94249 GCA_004026765.1 Micronycteris hirsuta | reverse complement strand
CAAAACTGTTGCCATGTGAGATCTTCATTTGCATTTCCTTGATCATTAAAGATGCTGAACATTTTTCTTCACCCTAAGGTCCAAAATGTATTCACCTGTATTTTATACGAAAGGTTCTGAAGCTGTGTTTTTGACATTTAAGTTCATAATCTATCACCTTTCCAAAAATTAGAGTCTAAAAGAGATTCACCTATAATCCCACTAAAGTGGGTTTTTTTAGCATTTAAATCCTTAATCTGTATAAAGGACCCACGAACAAAGCCAATGGGGGAGGGAGGAGCAAGTAGGATTGAGTGTGGGAGGTGGGGGTGGGTACAGTGGGGGAGAATGGTGGGGGGGAATGGGGACAACTGTATTTGAGCAACAACAAAAAAAATACTTGAGAAAAAATAATAAATCCTTAATCTGGAGTTAATTTTTTTGTCATAGTCTTTTTCATCTTCTCATCATTATCAGCGATCAGTTTTCACACACTTTGTGCCAAGCACTGCATTAAAATGCTTTTAATAATAATAATAAATAATACTAATAGCAGTTAACAGTTACAAGTCCTTACCTGTGTCAGGCACTGCCCTAACCATCTTACGAGGATCACCCTAATCGCTCTCCGCACGTTGCTATGAGATAGACTCTATCCTTAACCCCGTTTCGAGAGGGGCAGGCAGGCTGGGGCATGCTAATGCCCCCTCGACCCCACAGCCAGTGAGCCGCGGAGCTGGGGAAGCCCTCCGTCTGACCAACACCTGTGCTGTCTCCTACATCAGAGGTTCTCCACTTCTTTTCTCTTTTTATTGTTCAGTATTTTATAATCAAAAATGGAAATAAATAATTCATGTCTGGGGTAAAGACGTGTGAAACGTTTCCCTTTCTCAAGGGATCATCACAAGCTATATGACAAAGAGTTGGGATTTCATATAACTTCATTCTTTTCAAACCAAGCATCTGTCCTTTTTCTGTCCCTCATATTGGGCTTCCTTTTAAGGTATCGTCAGAAGAAAGAAGTCTGTTGCTTCAAAAACTTTGGAAATTACCTGATCTAACATAAATTTCTCATTTCATGGAAGAGAAGCTGTGGCCCAGAAAGATGAAGTGATGTGCTTAAAGGCACACAAAGCTAGAGCCAGACCAGACTCGGGGCTTCCAGATCCCATCTCCCGTTCTCAAACATGCAAACCACTGCCTCTCTTTGGAACTGCCACAGCCAGGTGGGCAGATGGAGAGGTTTCCAGCTAAAGAAATGAGGCCCCTCTCTTTTGTTATATAAGTAGAAACATTATCTTGGGCCAGTCCAGAAGATGAAATTTTTCAAGGTATGTTATAGAACTTTGTATTGTAGATAAGGTATTAACAAAAGTGTTAGAGCTGTGTTAATTAGATTTCTTTGTTCATTTTTTCAATGCCACGGGATGTAAAATAAATGTTACTGAATATATCAAAAAGTAGCATCAGATACTTAAATTTTGGTGCCTTTTTCTCAAACAACAGAACACCTAGAGCTGAGAGTCCCTATCAAGTCTCCCGACCTGACCATCCAGCCCACTATCTGCTGGACTCTCCCACCTGCAGTCCCACAGATACCCAAAAGGCAGAGTGCTGAGACTTGAACTCCCACCTCACCACACAGCTCACAAATCCCTCTTCTCCCCATGAATTCTCCATCTCACTCACGGCTTCAGCGGGCAGTGGCTACTTCCCCACAAGAGAAAACTGGGAGTCATCCCGACTCCTCCCTCATCTCCCACTTTCAACCCCATCTTTTAAGTTCTGTCCATTTTCCAACTAAATTCATCCTGTTTCATCATGTCTTCAATATCCCTCATTGTGGAGGCTACCGTCTCTCACCTAAAATATGATGATAGCTTCCTAACTGGTCTCCCTCTGTCCACTCTTGTCCTCTTCTAAATCACCTCTTCGATGCTCACAAAAACCTCTCTAAAATATAAAGGCAACCGAGTCACTCTACTGACTAAATCCTTTAATACTCCCCCATTATCTACAAGATAAACACAAGTATCTTAATGGCATAAAACTATTTCCTGATGTGGCTTTTACTTGGATCTACACCACTCAGCTGTCTTACCCTAGCATTAATGTATTTCTAATTACTATAACATATTACGCTTCTGTGCCTTGAACATGCAATTCTTTCTGACTGGGATGCCCCCTCCCACTTCCTTTTGTTCAGCTAGTGGAGCCTTCCCTGACATACAATCCACACTGACCCCCCACAAAGTTAATTACTCTGGTGTTGATATTTATGCTGTTGCACATATCAGCCTATACTATAATCATTTGCTTCTACGGCTTTCTACTGCATTCACTGCCAATTCCTCAAGCTCAGAGGCAGTACCTTGTTTATAAATATAGCCTCCATACCTAACTCAGTGCTTGTCACACACAAATGATTAATCTGTTTTAATCCCATGTGACTGACCCTTGATTCTCTTCATGTTTGACAGATAAATTTTCAGGGTCTACTCTTGGAATGCTGCATGCCGTGGTTATAAATAATGTCTAACAGAAATCAACTTGGGAATAAAATATCTTCTTCAGTTCAAAACAGAAGAATTGAGGGGCTGGGAATTTGGAACAATGACATGGAATGAAACATCGGGGTGAAAAAGTATGTCAGCACTGAAGATCATGAGATCGGACAAGATGATGCCCATTCCGGCATTAGAAAGGTAGCAGGCAATGTGAGGGAATCAGGAATTGATTGATGCCGACGCTTTAGGGACTATAAATCAGGCTTTGACAATCTCTCTGGCAGGTGGCACCCTTCGTCATGAAAAGAGGACTCATCAGGATGAGTCAAATGTTTACTGCACTGAGTCAGCAGCACCGCTCCTCCATGTCAGTACTCAGCCAAATGCCAACAACACATCATTAGCAAACTGAGAACCCATGTGTCTCCTTGTGACATTCAGCATCAAACTCAAAAATGTTCAGTGCCAACTGTCCTAAATCCAACAGTATTGGAAAGCTGTGATTATTCCCTTAATCTGCTTTGCACACACCATAGTTATATAACTAATTGATTATTTTAATAGTCCCAAAACTTAACATCCTAATACTCTAAAAAATCTCTTCTGTCAATTTTGCCTTTTATGTGAAACTCCTTTTTTTCTCGCTATTAAATGTAAAGACAAAAAGGTTTCCTGTAAATTTATCAACAAAGGCAAAAAAGTGAAAATTTACCAGTACAGAACTCTCCTTATGGCAAAATAATGTCCAGCACTCCCGAATATGATGGCATATTAACGACATTCAAATTCCTCATGTGATGGGGCCTGATTTCTGGAAGTTGTCTTTCAACTGGAAGCTCTCTCTTCACTGAAAAATGCAGCCCAGCAATACAGAGAATCCAGTGTGCAGTGGCCAAACAGCAGCTCTGTCCTCACTAGCAAATATAGTCCAGACATTTAGAGAACTCGGAAGAACGGGACTGCCTGGTGACAATGAGGAAACTCCCAGAACGGAGGGCATACTCTGTCATGAAAAACCCAATTCTGACCTACCAAGAAAAACGGTGTGGCCACACACTTGTTCCACTTTCACTGGTGCAGAGCGCTGTTGATTTAAGCCCATTTTCTGCCCTGTATTGCACAAACCACATTTCTGTTTCTTCCATTTCAGCAGAATCCTTAACTTGAAATTAAATACCTGCATTTGGACAACAGAATACTGTTCAGCACTAAAAAGAAATGGCCTATCAGGTTATAAAAAGACATGAAGAAACCTTAAATGCATATTACTAAGTTAAAAAGCCAACCTGAAAAGATCACATTCTGTATGATTCCAATCATAAGACATTAGGGAAAAGGCAAAACTATGGATACAGTAAAGGGATCAGTTGCCAGCGCATAAGGGAAAGGGATAAAAAGGCAGAACACAGAGGATTTTAAGGCAGGGAAATCGTTTTATGTGATGCTACAATGGTGGATATATGTCACTCTACATTTCCCCAAACCCACAGAATACACAACACTAAGAATAAACCCTGATGTAAACAATAGACATTGCCCTGGCTGGTGTGGCTCTGTGAACTGAAGGCCAGCCTGCAAACCAAAGTGTCGTCTGTTCAATTCCCAGTCAGGGCACATGCCTGGGTTGCGGGCCAGGTCCTCAGTAGGGGGCACACAAGAGGCAACCACACATTGATGTTTTTCTCCCTCCCTTCCCCTCTCTAAAATAAATAAATAAAATCTTTAACAAAATAATAAACAACTATGGATACTGACTGATACTGGTGTGTCAAAATAAGTTCACCCATTGAAACCAATGTACCACTGTGGTGGGGCGTTGATGGTGGTGGAGGCTGTACCTGTGTGGGGACAGAGGTGTATGGCAAAGGTGTATTTGCTGCTCAGTTCTGCTGCGAACCTAAAACTGCTCTAAGAAATTATTAATTTAAAAAAATTAAATATCTGATGAATAGACTGCCCAGCGCTTATACAGAAGGATATCTTTTCTGTTTTACTGGGTCATTCCAAAGTCATTCCTATGCAGGAGAAGACTTTTAGAATATCTCTTTAGATTTCTATATTTTGATGGCAATAATCTATCTCATACCTTGTCCCAGGCAATCCAAACATAGGAGCTGAGGCTGAACTAAGGATGTGACAGTGATACCTTGCTTGATTTGCCCTCCTTTTCAGGAGGAGCTGGATTTCCAAAGAGAATAAACATAATGGGATTCAATTTTAATCAGTGTAATTGTTGCTGCCTTGGTACTGAACTGTTACATTTTATTCAGAGACATCAATTTCATGGAAAATAAATTGCAGTGGGTGAAAAATGCCCTAGAACATAATAAAAACACTCCTAGACCACCACACACCATGCAATAGCAGTTGTTGTAGACAGTCTTACTCAAAATATATGCGGCTCTCTCAAATCCACTCTTCAAATCAAGATGAAATTTGTAAAGGGAACAATTTTTCTTGCCTTCCTTCTGCCTCTAGCCTCCCAAAGTACAGTCAACCAGCTCGCTCCTCTCTCTAACACTTAATCCGGGCCCACACTCGGTTTTGCCGTAAAACCTTAGACTTTTAATATACTATAAAATTAACCAGAGCTTTAAGATAAATTACTATTGAAAGCATGCAGTTATTTTTCTTTTTTTTAATCCTCCAAGTAGATCTGGGTGGAAAGCAAATGCAAGCCAAATTTTCAAGATTTTACAAGAGTTTGCAAAATGTCTTTTCCAGCACTGTGACATGATGGTGCCTGTCTCTCAGAACTGCAGGGGTGGGGGTGGGGGCACCCCATGGAAGATAGCAGGGAGCACTCATGCCTGTTCTCTGGTTTAGGCAAGGATTTCCTAATGATTTCTCCACTCGTCCTTTGCTTTTGTAGCTCTCCCTTGAGCAGGGAGGGCGGAGCCCATTTTCCCCTTGGCAGTGGGTTATGTACTTCTCAGGCAATAAAACCTGGGACCTCCCTGACGGAGCAGCTCCCTCCACATTCGATGGCCCTCACAGTTTTCTATTCCTCATCAGCCCCGCCTCATGGCCCCTAAGCACACACACATACAGTTTATATTACATGTTCTTTCTTGTAAAAACAGATGCAAAGTGCTGTCCTACAATAGATTAAGCCCACCCTATCTCTTCCTTACCTCCATCCACGGGGATTTTCATAGCCTGGCAAACCATAAACAGAAAAACATAAATGTTTAGAAACAGGACCTGGTATATTAGCTGCAGGCTCAACGCTTTGGTTTGAGCAGTTATTTTATAATTAATTTGTTTCTCTGGCATTAACCCAAGTGCTTGTGAAAAGTAAGTTGTATTAATTTTTATCTTCGTGTTACTGCCCTATCTACTGCATTATTTGGTACCTTGGGGGAAGCACGGGCTGGTTTCATACTGACAGAATGCTTTCTGAGCTGGTACTGTAGGTGGTCTCACACCTGCTTCTTGAGCCAGAGCACCAGCAGCTGTTATTCTAAGACCTGATTTGAGTAGGTTGAAGTCTGTTGACACATTTCCATAGTGCCATTTATGAGGTAATGTTTGTGGCTTGAGACCATATGAATTGCCATGTACCTGATTAAAGAAATAAAAATTTCATAGCATTATCAAACAACTATTTTTTTCGTGCAGAACATACACACCCACAAGATCCTCCCACATTTAAATTTAGTCACAAAAACCAAAGCCAAAAAAATCAGTGCATTAAAAAAAAGGAAGCACAGCAATGCCCTTGCCTCTGCCTCATACATTTTCAGTTTAAAGATTCCCAGCAGTCAACAGCCTGTGCCTGCGCCAGCCCCCTCTGCCAAGGAGTTCATGTGCCCTGGGCCTTCCACCTTCCAAAACAGCATATATGTCAAAGACGCACGCAGTGAGGATGGAATAAAGGGCCTCTCCAAAACCGAAATGATCCAACAAAAATCAGTAAATCAAAACTATAACCATTCTGATTGACACCTGAAGTAGAAGCCTACTATTACTTGAATGTATAATAATACAGAAGATTGGACAATGGATTCCAAAACAAGCAGTAAAACGTCTCCCAGTGCCAGATATTTTTAATCCTAGCTATACAAAGTGAACTCCTTTGTAAGTTGTTTTAAATGTTTGCAAGCCACTTGTGGGCTAACCAAGCATGTGCAGACCTAAAGGTCCCTAAACTCCAAGCACATGATATGAAAAATACATTGGTCAAAATGTGTTAAATGTGTTTCTCCATGTTCGGTGATCTTGATCTATTCCTGAAAAATTGTAATGACAAAATGCCTTGGGACATATCAAAGGACACTTATTATGATTCAAAGACCTTCCAACTTAACATCAAATAAATCATGACAAAATATTATTAAGATCCATGTATTTATTACATATTTTCAGGCTAAAGCACCATCGAAGATTTTCAGTCCATAACTTTTAAAATCCCTAATCCAAACCCTAGTCATTTTACTTCCTTGCATTAGAATACATTTCCATAGAGTCAACCCTTCCTTTCTTCTCCATTCACCTCCTCACTAGCATCACAGTACATAATACATGGCTTATATTTTGTATTGTACATAAGGGAAAAAGCAAGGTATCGCATGAACATGGAAACAGTGAGACTAACAAAGGTGCAATAGATGCAATTACCCAAGTGCACACCATATTGTCTCAGTTTCCTGAAGAAGTCTACCCACTGACTTGCATTTTTTATTAAATCTTTCACTTTCAGCAAAGGATCATTAAGAACTTCATTCACTGCTTCTTTCATGGTTCTCTATATAATGGCCCACACTGGAAAACACAGAGCTAAACACTTGAAAAAGTTCTCTCTCTCTCTCTCTCTCTCTCTCTCTCTCTCTCAGATATGGTCTTCTTTAGAAACAGCTCAGTTAACAGTGCAGGTCCTGGAGCAAGGCTGTCTGAGCTTGAAACCCAGCCCCACCAGTTACTTACTGGCTGTATGTTCACAGGTGAACTATCTAACCCGCCAGGGCCTTTCTTCCTCACCCGCAAAGCGAGGGCTGCTGCTGGGGCTCACGCGAGACGGGTATGTAAAGCTCCGAGAACAGTATTTATCTCGCAGTAAGTTCTCACTTTTGCTATTTCCGAACAACAGCCATGCAACTGCCCACGTTTAACTTTTTGTGTTGACCACCAGAACATTCGGGTCTAATTTTTAGCCCAATGATAGCAACTAATAGTACTCTGAAACTTAAATAATTATATTCTATTTGTTTTTTCTTCAGTCTTTGACTTTCTTCAAACCTACATTTTTTGTTCTTGAGTTTTTATTATTAAATCTCATATATTTGAATAACATAATTTAAATTCTTTATGTAAGGATGAGAAAAATATGTTAAAGTAACCCTAGAAATTATCAATAAAATCATAGCTATAAATCTGTAGATTTAGAAGCACCTAAGTCAAGGCTGAGTAACTGGGATGATTATGTGATTTAGAACAGTGGTCCCCAACCTTTTTGGCACCAGAGACCAGTTTTTCCACAGACTGAGGGGGTGAGGGTTGGTAGGGGATGGGGGGGGCGGGGGGGCAGAGGAGGGGCAGCGTTGGACAGGCAGAGCTCAGGAGAGTTTCCCTTGTGGCCTGGTTCCTAACAGGCCATGGGCCAGGTTTGGGGACCCATGATTTAGAAGATGAAATTTAGGCATTCCTTTGTAACCTGTCTGTCCTAAGAAAGCGTTCATCAATAAAGTTACTTTACTTCTCTGACCCTAAATTCCCCCATCTGTAAATGCTGGGATTAACGGTCTTGACCTATCGGTGTGGTTCTGAGGGTTAAAGGAGAAGCTTCCACACAGCACCAAGCACAGTGTAGAGCACCTCGTCAATGACTACGGAGTGATTTGCTGTTTGTTCCCCCAGATCCATTCTCAGTCCTTCTCTGGGCTGCTGAGTGCCCTGGAGAAGGACCTCGATGCACTGCTAACCTGTGCTCCCTAGATTTCTAGTTAAATGGGAAGACTGAAGATAGGGAGGAGAGAGAAGATAAGGTATCTATGCCCCAAATCTGTACCCTACTTCTCATCACCTCCTGCATTCCCAAATCCTTCTCTGTCAGGCCTTGGTTTATCAGTGGCTACATTCTGCTTCGTCCCGCTACCCCTGTCTTAGGCACAGCTCTTACTGGGTCCCAGCAATAACTCCCTCCTCAAATTACAGTAAGCAGCTCATCCCAGTTTGCCCAGCAACTTCTTCATCAAGTTCTGAGTCCCAGGAACCCTTTCATTCCCAGGCAAAGAAGGAATGGCTGGCTACACTATTTCCTTTACCCCTTCAATCTCAAAGTAGACTACTAACTTCTCAAGGCCCCTGTCAGGTCATTTTCTAAAGCTATGGAATTATAAGCAATTTATACGTTTTTGTATAATTTTCAGTATTTTTAAAAATAATTAAATCTGAGCCCTGGCCAGTGTGGCTCAGTTCACTGAGTGTTGTCCTGCTAACCAAAAGGCCACAGGTTCGATTCCCAGCCAGAGCACCTGCCTGGGTTGTGGGTTCAGGTCCAAGTCAGGGTGTGCGAAAAAGGCAACCAATCGATGTTTCTCTCACATCAATGTTTCTCTCCCTCTTTCTCTCCCTCATTTCTCCTCTTTCTAGAATCAATAAAAGAAAAAAATTAATAAATCTGAGCAAAGCTTTTGAACATGAAGATCTTGTGTTCTAGGCTGAATTCCAATTATATGACCTTGGGAAAATTACTTAACCTCTCTGGTTCTTTGCCAGATCATTTTTAAACAGGTTGATCTTACCTCCTGTGCTTTTGATGTTACCTTCTTCCAGAAGGAACACTAGACCATAGTGATACCTGCAAGTCTCTCAAGAACAAGTATCTTGAAAAAAAATCATTTCCACTCTGTTGCCTGACCCCTTAGGTTGGGTTCCAGACCACAACATTGCTGAAATTTCTCTGATTCAAGTCATCAATAACCTTCGCATTGTCACAACCCATTAAATATCCAGTCCTGACATTTGTTATGACTTACTGCATGGCTTGAACTGTGTTCCACAAAAACATATGTCCTAGTCTCAACCTCTAGTACCTGTAAATGTAAGTTATTTGGAAATATGCCTTTGCAGATGCAATTCAGTTAAGGATCTCAATGTAGGGGTTTCCTGGATTTAGTGTGGGCTCTGAATCCAATGACTGATATCTTTATAAGGAAAAGAAAGGTTTGAGATGCATAGACAATGACAGGAAGGTCATGTGAAGACAGGCAGAGACTAGAGTTTTGCTGCCCAAGCCAAGGAAGCCCAGCAGCCACCAGAAGTGGAAAGAAGCAAGAAAGGATCTTCTTCCAGAGCCGGTGCAGGGAGTGTGGCCCTGCCCGCCCCTTCACCCCAGAGTTCTAGTCTTCGGAACTGGGAGTGAATAAATTTCTCGTTTTAAGCCAAGTTCATGGTAATTCATTACAGCAGCCCTAGGAAACTAATACTCCTGTTCGTCCTTGGTTTCTTGGTTTCGAAGAAAGCCTTCATTTGTGTTCCCCTCTTACCACACACTGTATGCAGGACCAGTCTCTCTCAGGGCCCACCCCCCCACAACCAGCTCTCACGCCTTGTCTTCTGTAATGAACCCCCGCAAAGCTGTGTTCTAGGTCCTCTCCTACATACTTTAGACAAGGTTCCTCAGCTGAGCAGCTCCCCTTCTTGGTATCAGACTCCAGAATGGATGCTGATACTCAGTATTCCACCTTCTACAAGAACCCAGGCACTTCTCTGTGGACAGCCTATTGTTGATTCAGTATATACAGCTCAACCTCGTTATCTTCTCCCATGAACTGATTCCTCTGCCCCTAGTTCCTAATCCAGTCAAGGGCAATATCGTCTCTCTATTCTTTCAATCGTTAAAGGAACCATCTTTATCACATACAATAGTCACTACTATCTCAGAAGCATTGCTTGACCCACCCCCTCCTCATTTTTCCATCCCCAAGGTCACTATCTAATACCACTGATGCCACTGATTCTGGTCACTACTACGACTCACAGATCCCTAACACAAACATCTTTCCACTTCTGTCCATTTTCATCAACACCTTCAAAGTTATCCTGAAAAGTCAGTATCATATTCTTCTCACTGCTTAGCTTCAAAGTCTCTCTCAGATCCTCAGGGCCCAAAGAGTGATTCTCAACCTCTTTCCTTCCACAGGTAGAACATTTTCACCAGTGGGTCACAGTTCTTCACAAGTCTGAGCGTTTGTCACAGCCCCTATCCTCTCCCTCCCACAGTGAAGAAACACGACAACAGACAAGTAAGGATGTCATATTTACCTGAATAATTTCAAATCTTCTCTAGTTAAAAGTAAAACTAATTGTTTCAGAAAACTTTAGTATTTTATTATGAATAATAAAATACTTGCAATATATATTACTTGCAATATATATCTCACAGGCACACTTCATTGTGGCATGGAAATTAAGGATGAATAGCCTAGAGAAAAATTCAATTCACTTTAGCATACCATACAAAGCCTTCACAATTTTACTTCAATTTTTCTTATTATCCCCCATTCCCCAAATCACACCCTATACTCCAGTGACACTGAATTACACAGCATTTCCTGACGACATCAAGTTTATTAACATTGAATTTGCCATTATATTCCATTTGCCTGTAATCTATTCCCCTAAGCTGTACAACCAGCGAACTACTCTCCTCTCAAGAATCTAATTAAACAGCACCTTCTCTGAGAAGCTCTCCCTGATTCTTTTAGACACAGTTGCTCCTTGGTCCTTCCAGCACAGCATTTTTTTTTACTGTTGTTCAAGTACAGATGTCTCTATTTTCTCCCCACTATGCCCCCCTGACCCACCCTTGAACCTTCCTCCTTTGGCTCTGTCCATGTGTCCTTTATACATGTTCCTTGATAGTCTTTCCACTTTTATTCCTCTTCCCCTCTTCTCTGGTCACTGTCAGTTGGTTCTTTATTTCCATGTCTCATAGTTGTATTTTGCTTACTTGTTTGTTTTGTTGATTAGATTCTACTTATAGTGAGATCATATGGTATTTCTCTTTCATTGCCTAGCTTATTTCACTTAGCAAAATGCTTTCCAGTTCCATCCATGCTGTAGCAAAGGGTAGGAGCTCCTTCTTTCTTTCTGCTGCGTAGTATTCCATTGTGTAGATGTACCACAGGTTTTTGTCCCATTCATTTACTGATAGGAACTTAGGTTGCTTCCAATACATGGGTATTGTAACTTGTGCTGCTATGAAGATTGGTGTGCACAGGTTCTTTTGAATTGGTGTTTCAGGATCCTTAGATTATAATCCCAACAGTAGTATTCCTGGGTCAAAAGGCAGTTCCATTTTTAGTTTTCTGAGGAAATTCCATACCATTTTCCATAGCAGCTTCACCAGTCTGCATTCCCATCAACAGCGCACTAGGGTTCCCTTTTCTCTACAACCTCGCTTGCACTTGTTGTTCGTTGATTTGTTGATGATGGCCATTCTGACCAGTGTGAAGTGGTATCTCATTGTGGTTTTAATTTGCATCTCTCTGATGGCTAGTGATGCTGAGCATCCTTTCATATGTCTCTGGGCCCTCTGTATGTCCTCCTTGGAAAAGTATCTGTTCAGGTCCTTTGCCCATTTTTTAATTGGATTGTTTGTCTTCTTGGTCTGGAGTCATGTGAGTTCTTTATATATTTTGGAGATCAAATCCTTGTCTGAGGTATCACTGGCAAATGTATTCCCATACGGTTCGTTCTCTTTTGATTTTAATGCTGTTTTCTTTAGCTGTGCAGAAGCTGTTTATGTAGATGAACTCTCATTTGTTTATTCTTTCCTTTATGTCCCTTACTCTAGGGGACATGTTAGTGAAAATATTGCTGTGTGGGATATCTGAGATTTCCCTGCCTATGTTTTCCTCTTGGACTTTTATGGTGCCACAACTTATATTTAAGCCTTTTATCCACCTTAAATTTATTTTTGTGTATGGTGTAAATTGGTGATCGAGTTTCATATTTTTGCATGTAGCTGTCTAGATCTCCCACCACCATTTGTTGAAGAGGCTATTTTTACTCCATTTTATGCTTCTTCCCATTCTGTCAATATTAATTGACCGTAGAGACTTGGGTTTATTTCTGGGCTCTCTATTCTGTTCCACTGATCTATGTGTCTGTTCTTATGCCAGTACCATACTGTTTTGTTGACTGTGGACGTATAATACAGTTTGATATCAGGCATTGTGATCCCTCCTGCTTTGTTCTTCTTTCTCAAAATTGCCGCAGCTATCCGGGCTTGTTTATGGTTCCATATAAATTTTTGAAATGTTTGTTCTGTATCTATGAAATACGTCATTGGTATTTTAATAGGGATTGCATTGAATCTATAAATTGCTTTGGGTAATACAGACCTGTAGCAGTTTCTTAAGGCTGTTGTAACAAATTACTAGAGATGGCTTAAAACAACAGAAACGTGTGCCCTCACAGTTCAGAAGCCCAGAAGTCCAAAATCAAGATGTCAGCTGGCTGGTTCCCTCTGGGGACTCCGAGGAAGAATTTTTCTTTATCTCTTCCTAACTTCTCATGGTAGCTGGAAACCTAAGCACTCCTTGGCTTCGGGATGCTTTAAACCCAATTTCTGCCTCTGTCCTCACATGGTCTTCTCTCTGTGTGTCTCTGAGTCTCAACTTTGCCTGTCCTTTCTCTTTTACAGACACCAATCGATGATTTAGGGGCCACCTAAATCATCTGCAAAGACTCTATTTCTAGACAAGCTTACATTCACAGATATTGGATGTTAGGACTTAAATGTATCCCTTTGTGGGACAAAATTTAACCTACTACAATAACTCTGTCAGATAATAATTTCTTCTGGTGTACGTGTCCTTTACCAGGCTTCTTGCAAAGACCATCTCCTACTCTTTTCTTCTTAAATAATCTCACAGTTTATTATAGCTCCTCCTAGTACTCACTAGGCACATAATAAATACATTTGTGAAAAAGGAAGAAAAAGCAAGTGGGTTATAAGTGAAATTGTCTGTATTTTCTTTAGCCATTTCTCACTGCCCTTAAGCTTCTAAGAGTCTTCTATGCCTGCAACTCTTAACAAATTACCAAGGACCAGCCCCAAAGGGCCAGGTGACACTGAAGGTCTTCCTGTCTATTTATAGCACTGCAGATCTGAAAGCATTCAGAAGTCATTTAGTCTCTGCCTTAAGGCACATCTGCCCAGTTAGAGTGTCTTAGCATCCAACTAACTAGACTGAGTAGAATTTAAAAGTCAAGGGAGAAATAATTTTTAAAACTTCCTTTTGTGATGCCATTCTTATTACTACTCATTTAAAAACAAAAACAAAAAACAAAAAAAAAACGAATGTCTCCTTACACATCATGTTGCATTTCCCAGCCTCCAGACTCTCTGCTCTCTGCCAGCCACATAAAGATCCACATTTCAAGATGCTCAGAAATCCATTCTATTTGCTTCCCTACCTTGGTAACTGAACACAGCTCAAGGGTCAGAAAACCTGGAGCTCTTGGCCTCAGGCAGACCACTGAGATTCCAAAGCCTGATCTGTGCAGCTATGAAGTTCAGATAAGCATCTCTCTACCTTGTAGAAGCAGAGTGGTAGATCACCCAGTTATTGAATAATTACTTCAAAAATTTCCATCTACAACTGTAATTATCCATTTCTTTCCCTCTTAAACCTCAGCTTTCAAGCTGCCTAGAAAGCCAAAATTGTATTTTTCTATTGTAAGATTAAGTTTCGTATTCACCCCAGAAATAAGTCAAAACAAAAAGGAGAGGGGGAGAGGGAAACACCTCTAAGCCACACATAATTAAGGATTTGGTTTCAGATTGATGTTAAAAAGCTGAGATAATTAGAAACATCATGTGATTTGTGTACAAGAGCTGCATTGCTAACAAAAACCATAACTGACCTAATTTCACTGAATGTTCCAAAGAAAATGACAGACATGCAAAGAAAGAAATATAATATAAGCAGCGGATGATCCATATTTTCCCCCTGAGTTTCAAACACATTCCTCAGACAGCAACAATACTGACATGTTACTGACAAGAATTCAGACCCTCTTATGGCCAGCAAAAGGGGTACCTGAACATCAGAACACCCGCAAGATTATAGCTGCTTGACCCCAATAAGACTACGGTGGGGGGTTTTCCTTTCTTTTTTTTTTTTTTATTAAACATCAGTGTACTCAGAGAATGGAACAGAAAAATGATTAAAAATCAATCCATCAAAAAATCTTTCTCTTTTATCAAATCCATTAACAAAATGTAAAGGTACTATAATGAGAATTCATTTCCCTCTTTCAATATAGGACCAAATTAACAAAATCTCCACCCTCCCCTAAATGATTCATGTGACTGGAACTGCACACTGAGGGGTACCCACACGACACAGCAAGCAACACCTCAAGGGCTAATTTCTCTTGCAGGCAGTTCCTCACTCCCATTGTAGCCATACCTGCATGCAAACAAGTTTGAGAAAGGGCATATTGTGTGCACTATCTCAGATCATCTGGCAGGATTTAAGCTCTAAGCTGGCATTTTATTTGCCTCACACTACTTGGAAATCCTTTACACCAGCTCTGCTTTCACAAAAGGAGTCAGGCTGCTGTCTCAAATATTCTTTGCTGAATCCTGTTAGCAAATGCTTACGGAGTCCACCCAATAAAATGTCAAGGGAGTGCCATGTCAGCATCAGCAAGACTTAGGGGTCCCAGGGAAAATTCTTGCCTATAATAAATAAGTGTGAGAGCACCAGCCAACCAGGAAGTCCAGCCTCTGGAACATCTTATCTCTATCTAGCCTGTGCTGCATTATCCAACGCCGCTTATCTGTCTCCCTTCTTATAAGTAAGCACCAGCCCAGCAATCTCAATTCCCATAGCTTTAGCAGTAAAAGAGGAACACCCTCGCTACAGAGGTGACTGAGTTCACTATTGTTTAGGGCAAGCTCATTTATTAGACAGGGGTTTCTCACAGCAACTGCAGATAACAATATTAGCTCCCTGTGAACCAGCTGAGGTATATTGTCTGTTCAAGATTCTGGTAAAGATTGGCCAGGTCCGTGGCTAACCACCTGATTGCTATCATCGGTAATATTCTCAGGATGGAGCAGGTAGCAATTGCAGAATCTAGGACCAGAGCTTCTCCCAAAGAATCTCCCAAAGACTAGAAGCAGTCTCAAAGGACTGCTAAGATTTGTTACCGTTGCACTGGAAAACAGCTTTCTGTTTCTACATGAACAGGGTCTTGTACTTGATTTCCTAGAAATGTTCTTCAGGACACTCACTCATTCAAGGAACACTGAGCGTGAGACGCTGCGCTAGACACTGGGGAGCATGGTGGTCAACAGAAACTTTCCCTTGCCGTGTGATGCGGGGAGAAAGATCCTTAAGGAGACAGTCATAATGGAGAACAACAATGGCTGAGTGAATACCCTGCCCTGCTGTGAAAAGAATCAGACAGAACTGGGGTCTGATTCCAGCTCCACAACATACTGCCCTGTGCCCTTCAATAACCCTGGATAATTCTGAGTCCCACCTTCCTGATCAACATAATGGGAATGTCTTCTCTACAGAGGTGTTTTAAGCGATTAGGGAGAAAATGTATGTAAAACATCACACACTGTGCCTGACACATTGAAAATACTCAACAAAATATAACTGCTGCTGCTGCTTTGGACCCAGGGAAATGGGAGAAGGGGAGGAAAAGACTAACTCTGCTCCCAAAACAGGACACTTACTGCCTCCTAAGGGGAAATAACATGTGAACCAGGTCTTGAAGGATATTGCTTCGGGTATTTATTTCTGTGTCACAAACTACTACACTGAAACCTACTGGCTGAAAATACCCAGCTGATTTTGTGATTTTGCTCCTTATTTTGTTGGTAGGAATTCAGGAAGGGCTCAGGAGGACAGATCATCCCCAACCCATGTGGTGTCAACTGAGGCAACTGGGGCGGAAGCAATCACTTCCAAGCTACTCCCTCACCTGTCTGCTTGGTTCTTCAGTTTCCTTGGCCTCTCCCTTTCTTTACCTCATTATCTTCTCCTTCAGGGCCTCCCCCTGAAGCCTGGGCTTCTCAATAGCATGGCAGTCTCAGTGTAGCCAAACCTTGTATATAACAGCTAGCTTCCTCCAGAGCCAGCATTCCAAGAGAGGAAGCGGAAGCTGTGGGTCTGTGAAGCTTGGGCTTGTCCTATCCTGTTGGTCAAGCAGTCACGGAGCCCAACCAGGTTCAAAGTGAAGGGATACACACCCTATCCCTCAATGACAGGAATAGCAAGATTTTCAGCCATCTTTCCTCTATCGGAGATATGTGGGAAGTGATCAGACAGAAGAGTGGGAGAAGCATTTCCAGACCTAGAGAACAGACGATGTGTGGACAGAGGCTGGAGAGGACCCAGCATCCATCTTCTCCCAGTTTGGCGGTAAGCCGCACGGCTGGAGTCAGAGGCAAGGCGGGGCTATTGCCTGTTGTCCACTTTTGTAAATCCTTACTTCACGTTGCACCTGTGGGGCATCACCATCTCATTGGAAGTAGGGAAACGGATCCTCTAACTCAGCATTTCTCATCCCGGTGATGCAGTATCTAGTGGTGATGGGAAAAGTCTCGAGTTCAGTGATTACAAGGTGAGCTACTCTATGACCACCTTCTCGTTCTCCTGCCCTTACAACCAAAAATTGTATTACTTACTGTCCCCTGGATCACATATCAGTTAAGAGTATTTATTGCAGTATGCTGAAAACACAGACATTTTTCACTCCTGATTCTCCCACTGAGCTGGAAGCATCTAAGTTTGGGCCTCCATCTGCCCATCACCTGCGCTAGCACCGTTCCTGATCCACTCGGAGCTGGGGCAGTTTTAGTTGTGAGAAAATAAAATAAGAGACAATTTGTGTTCTCAAGGGACATTTTCGTCAAAGGACAGTGAAATGAAGACAAACCGCCACCGCATACTATGGCGAACATGGAGTAGAGGAAACATGATCACAGAGATGTACCTAAGCCAGCAGGCAGACTTACATGGGGCTATCATAGGTTTCCAGGTGACTTTACAAAAAACAAACACACCCGCATGCACACACACACCATTAAAGAGTGGCTAGGATACAAATTTAGGAAAGAAAAAACATTCTCTGGGCAGCATTTGAGGGAGAAGCATATGTTTTAGGGGAGTGACATACATTTACCATATAAATGATATAACTAAATTTTTTTTTTTTATCTAGTAAATTTTTGTCTTGAGAATGACCTTACAGGGAGGTTTTGGATTAGTGGACATTTTTGTCTGTTGTAACTTCTGCTTCTCTGACCTAATGTTCTATCATTTTAACTATCACTTAAGTAACTAATGAATTTTAGACTAAGCTTGGCACTCTCAACCAGTAAAATAAACCCCCTTCCTTTTCAGCCCACATCCAGACTTGCTTCTTGGTGTGAGATCATTCAGAGTGTATCATGGAGAAAGTGATCGGAAACAGAGGGAGGAACGAGAGCCAGGCTGCTAGCCACAATGAGCCTCCCCCAGGTCTTCCCACGCGTTCTCCATTTTTCGGTTTTTCATCCTCCACTGTTTGGCTGCTTTTTCCTCCATCATCTGTTTCAAAGAACCCTCATTAATAAACATTAAAAGTCAGCTGAACTAGACTTTTATGATTTCTATATAATTTAAGGAACACAGAGAACGTCCCATTCAACTTCTTACTCTGCAGAGGAGGCATGGAGGCTCAAATACACCAAAGGTCTTCGCCAGCATCGCAGAGCCAGAGTCCCAGACTCCACTAAGGCAAGCTGCCTTTCTAGCCATGTCTGCGAAGTACCGAGAAGAAAACCTGCAGTCTTCACTACAAAACGCTGTGAGCAAGAATTACAGATGCTGTTGTCTCAAAAGTATTACCTGTTCTGTCTATTTGATTATGGATGTCCTAAGAACATCTCACAGTTACCCAATTCAAAGCAAGTCAAGTCAAGAAAAAAGACAGAAATACATAATCCCTAAAGAAAGAACACACTACTTATTTCAATGTCTTCTCTAACCGGAAAGAATATTCATCAATTATGTTGTAAGAAAATAAGTTCTTAACAAACATCTATCATACAGTAAAGTAAGTCTATGTTTTTCTTCAGCAGTAAAATTCTTATCTTCCATAGAGAGGTAATGATAACCTTGATTAAAATTTTTAAGTATAAAATGATAGATGAATCCTGAATGATACAAACAGTGCTTTATTTAAACACAAGTAACATTGTTGAACTGCTATAAAATAGACAGTCTTTTCTTTGACCAGCAGAACGGAAATTGGTTTATATAATAGCAATTATATAATTATGAGGAACTATAATAATGTTTGACTATTCTGCCTTAATAACTGTGTTATGATAGAAACAAAATACTATTTATGTTATCCTCTCATTGTAGCCAATAAAAATTACAAGGCAGCTGATTTTATTTATGGATGTCTATTTATTACAGATTTCTTTTATATTTAGCTACCACAAAAATGAAATTTTGGCTATGAATATGGATGATTGCATAATTTAATACCATACTCTTGGCAAATCAAATCAAAACATATTGGACTCGATCTTCCACCCATATAATTTTTCTTTAACGGTTTTTCTCCAAGCATTCTGGATATGTCCTGATTCACTGGTTGTTCAACTTTTGGTCACTGACCACAGTCATCCAGAATGACACTGTACAGAACATTTAGGGGTCAGTCTTGAAGATAAGTATGAGGCCCTGGAGGGAGATGTGGGACCTGCTGGACAATGAGCTAGAGCACAGCCGGTTAGCAGCACTAGATGACGAAGCTCAGGGCTGGGGGCAGGAGAGTAGAAAGTGAAAAAAGAAGTTCTTTATATTCCAGGGTCCATAACTGGACTTGGCTGGCAGAGGTGAACTCCCCATTCTGAGAATGCAGGGAAATAGTATGACTTGACAAGCAGTTCCCTGTCTGCTATGCACAGATAGGCCCAGGTGTTAGGGTAACTCCCAAGGTGCTGAGTCCTAGCATTTCAGTTGCGGTCAAAGTTGACTGGGAGTGTTGAGGACAGTTTGCTGAGATGGATCAAGGAGCAAGATGAGCAAAGTTCTGCAGTATATGCCCTCGGGTGTCAATCTGGGGGTTAGATCAATCACGGATATAAATAAGTAAAATATAAAAAATAAGTGGCTGGTCCAGAGAAAAGAGTGATAATAATATTGCTAAACCAGGAATGACAAATTCATGGGCCATTAGGATGGAATTTTGAAGTTCCTTCCAAGGATACCTGGTTACTTTTATTTTCCTTAGGAGGCCACTAAAATACCTAGCTCAAACTTAGAATATCTTTTGGTCATTTTTTTCTTTTTTTAAGAATATGTTGTTTTTCTAGGTTTTACTTTCTTCTTATATCTTCGCAATGTTAAGATAAATACTTAGTTCTTGTATATTTGGTGTAGCTTGAAATAAGAATATAAATTGACAGAAGACATGGAACAAATATTTAACTTTTATATAGAAATCCAAGATGGTTAGCATGGTGCTGAGTGTTTAATTGGCTATTTCCCATAACCAAATGTTTCATTCCCAAGAGGTAATGAGGTGTCTTATCTTAAAAAAAAAAAAAAAAAAATTATAAGTTATCACTCCAAGATAGTATATACACATTACTGCTTTTATTCAAAGGAGTGAGTAATGGAAATGCTTAGTACAGTAGCTGGTTGACGGTGGAAGTTGAGCATGAAGTATTTTGGAGCACAGAGCATTTGGATAAACCTTGAATCTCAGAAGAGAGGTTTTTGCCACCTCCATGGCACCTAATGCTAGACCTGCCTCTGTTTCTGGTGTGGGACAGCAAGACAGTATTCAATTTAAATGATATGCTTGCCAGCAAGTAGATGGCCTTTTGATTGCATAGGGTCATTTCACACAAAAAGGTACAATAGTCTGAAAGCCGTAATCCCAGGTAAAGTTTAGTCAATATTAGTCAGGTACATTAAGAATATAAGCAGTTTTTCAGCCCTGGCTGGTGTGACTCAACAGGTTGGAACGTCATCCCGTAAACTGAAAGGTCACGTGTTCAATTCCGTCAGGGCATATGCCTGGTTGTGGGTTCGGTACCTGGTCCACGGGGTTGGGGGTGCATACGGGAGTCAACCAATCGATGTTTCTCTCTCACATTAATGTTCTTCTCCCTCTCTCTCCCTCCTTTCCCCTCTCTTAAAAAAAATACTTTAGTTATTTTTAGAGAGAGTGGAAAGGAGTAAGAGAAGGAGGGAAACATTGATGTGTGAGAGAAACACAGACAGGTTGCCTCTTGCATACCCCCTGGGGACCCAGCCTATGACCCAGGCCTGTGCCCCAACTGGGAACTGAACCAAGACCCCATGATCCACAGGTTAATGCTCAATCCACTAAGCCACACCGGCCAGGGAATCCCCTCCTCTCTTAAAATCAATAAGTATGTCCTCAGGTGAGGATAAAAAAAAAAAGAATATAAGCATTTTTCAATAATAAAAAACTCTCAAAAAACACATCCTGTTTTCTAATTAAAAGCATTTGTAAGTTAATCTGAATTTTTATATTATCCCATTCCAGTACAACAACATTAGACTTTTGATATAGCAAGGTTTTTCCTCCTTTGGGGTAACAATCTCTTGAGGAGGGAAAATAATACTTTCAATAATAGGGCACTACTATATACCATCTTATATTTAAATTTACATTGTTATTACCTTCTAAATGTTTAGATGGTTTTGCACATAAAAAGGAATTAAAATTTTAAATCATTGGCAAGTGTATATTGCCTTCTAAATAATACTAGTTTCTTTTTCTTGATGCATTAAATTTGCTTGAATTACTTTAAAATACTATATGACTCTGATCAGAAAAATATATGGAGCTAGATATACTGTAGTGAAATTTAAGTAACACCAATTTCTGATATTTGGTGACAAAAATAAAAAACAGGATTTTAAAAGCCACTGCATGTCCCAAGAGTTTATTCCTACACCATCAAGTATTTATCCACAGAAGAAGTCTCCAGAAAAACAGGTGCTTTTGCTATCACTTCCCTTTCCTATTCCTGCCCACTCCTTGATGGAAGTGCTAAGAAGCAGAGAAATGACAAAAATAAAAGGGCAGAAGAAATGAGGAGAATGGCTAATATGGAAAATCCACAGCAAACTCCTGATTCAACTTAGGAAAGCCGTGCCCAAGATCTAAGCTTACTGGGAGTCTAGTCATCTTTATAGTCCCTGTTTTTAACTGATGTTTGGCACAGGTGAAATTTTCACCATTTGTTTGGTTAACTAATCTAATTAACCAATGACTCTGTGGTCTGATAATCTATTCTTTCTCTCTCTCATTGAAATAGTCTCTCTCCTAGCACTGGATTATTTTTAGTTCTAATATTTATTTGCGTGGATTTTTTTTTCCAGTTTGTCTCCAATATATTAGCCTATTATTTATTTTTTCCTTCACAAGTTAATTATTATATAGCCACTAAGTCCTCTTATTTTCTTCACTCTTTGCTCTCTGTCCAGAGTTTTGGACAGACCCACAGTGTCACTTACCTGCATACAGATGACTCACAGATGCATATCTCCAGCCCAGACCTCTCCCTGAGTTCTAGCCACACACCCAATAGTTTACTCTTGACATCTCCATTTGGCTGTCTAAAAACTCCACAGTCACGATCACTCCACCCTGCCCCAGCCAAACATGGTCTTTTTCCAGTGTCCCTATCTTAGTAAATGACACTACAACCCATCCATCAATCTCAACATCTCCCACACCTTCATCTGCACATTCAATACATTAAAAATCACATATTTTTCTAACTCCTTTACTACCACCAAATCCAAGCTGTCATCGTCTTTCACCTTCACTACTACTTTGTCTTTACTCTATTCACTGCCATACTAAGAAAAGTCAAGATTAAAATGGGCTATACCCTACAAGTTTAAGGTCATGGCAATCACATAACATCCCAGGATATCTGGAGTATCGGGAAACATCCTCAGCTTTCATGGTTCCCAGCCATTTACACCAATACCTTAGACTAGCATACACATACACATTAAAATTCACAAAACAGCACATTTGCCACCTATCGAAGGTTCCATGTCCTTTACTGTTTATCTTTCTGTTCTTCCCATCTACCAGCCTTGCAAATATCTTAGTACCAATTTTAATCCCAAGGCCCGGATCTACAGATCCCTTACCTGTACTGAGTAGTTGCTCAAGGTGAATGCCAACAAACGCCAAAGCCAGGATCTGAACCGATTTCGTCAGAGATAGGTAGGATTACGTATTTTATATCTTCCTTTTCACCTCTACAGAACAGGCCTAAAACAATGAGATTCATCATGTTAATTTTTATGCTGTATTTTGGAAGGCAAGCTGGTGTGGTCGGCTTTAGCCTGCAGAACCAAGGGTCTAAGCTCAGCTCCACCACTTACTAGTTGGCTAATCCTAGGTAACTACTGAACCTCAGAAGACAATCAGGAGAATGAGTGGGACAGTCCAGATGGCAACAGGACAGTGCTGTGACTTTAGGCTTTTGAACATAGGCTTTGGAGTCTGAAAAACCTGGCAGTTTCTTACCCTTCTCTAGACCCTAATTTCAACCCCTATAAAATGGGTATAATTCTACCTACTTTGCAGGGTTGTTCTAAGGGTCAGATTAATCCGGGGACAAGTGCTTAGAACAGTGACTCCCACTAGGTGGGAGCCAATGGCATCAACAAGGGAGAAAAAGCAAAAAAGAGACATGCTAAGCAGGTCCATGACCAGGAAAAGGTGAGAGGGGTGTGCAGCAGGTTGCTAGCAGCCAAGTCACAAAGCAGAGGGAGAAGAGAAAAGGGAAATCAGGAAAGAGAGTTACCTAGCGCCAGAAACCTATCACCAGTTAGTAAAAAATAAAAAGATAATGAAGAAAACACCCAAAGTAAAGGAAGTGAGAGACCATACAGTCCAAAAAAGAAAGTATTAGAGAAAATGGCTTTCTGATGAGTTTCAATTCCTGTGGAACCTGCTATTCATTTCTGTGAGATTTTTCTACATTATTCCAACAACAACAAAATCTTTTTTCAAGCAACTTTAAAATGGAGAACCCTGACCAAACTATCTCGGCCAGGTGATCAAGGCCAACATCATCAATGTGGAGTCATACTGATTTTATGTAACTGATACGATGTGACCATAGTGGTACTTTATGTCTGGAGTCTGCCTCCCAAAAACATGTAACTCCAGTCAAAGTGTAAGGAAAACATTACACAAAGCTCAGTAGAGGGGCGTTCTTCAAAACACCGAACAGTGCTCCTTAAAACTGTCAATGTCATCGAAAAGAGGGAAAGTCTGTAAAACTATCGCAGCTATGAGCCCAAGGAGGCATAATGACTAAATTTAACATGGCTTCCTGGATAGGGATTCTGGAAAAAGAAAAGTACATTAGGTAAAAACTAAGGAAATCTGAATAAACTATGGAGTTTAGTTAACAATAGTGTGTTAATATTGATTTATTAATTGTGATAAACTATACTAATTTATACGTTAATAATAAAGTAAAAAATATTGAGTATAAGGGAACAGTACAGTATCTTCAGTTTTTTTTCTGTTCTAAAATAAAAAATTTATATATTTAAAAAAAGAAACTCTTGTCCCTTGAGCTATACTGAGATGGGGTCTGACCCCGCATCCAAATCATCCCTGGCTAGAGCTGGTCCGGTCCCAGCTCTGGCACTGACTGGCTGTGTGACCTTGAAGAGTATACTTAAAATCACCAAGCTTCTTTACTCATCTATAAAATGAACAGAATATTTTTAAGGTTTCTGAAAGGATTAAGTCGCTCAATATGCAAAGAGGAAGCACTCATTAAAAATAACTTGTTATTTTCACTGTCATCATTTATTATTTTTACTATCATCATTATTATTTAAAGGCACAGTATCTAGAACACAGCAGGTACTCAAAAAACATTATTTCCCTTATCCATTCCTCCTGTGTACTGGTTCTTGATAACACACACATACTCTACCTAATGTATAGATAGATTTCAAATGTTTTTTCTGTACAAGCTCTCTTTATTAACACAAGCAAATTATACACACTCAACTACACAAACCTCACCCTAGACTGGAATGATACATCTCCTCAGAATCTACCATGGAGTAGCACGCACCACATTCCGCCAGGCATTCAGCCAAGACCCACAGGCTGACAGTTTGTCGTGGGCTGGACTTGGTCCCTTTAATCTTTTTCTCAACCCAGGCTGAGCTAGCTTCAGCCCTGGCCACTCATAAAATATGCCAGTTTTTCCACATAGTCTGGCCCTCTATTCTACCACTGAATAAGAAGGATAAAAAAAAAATGCTATCAAGAATGCACATGGAGTTTAAACAAAAATATAACACCTTATAATGATAAAAAAAATCTCACTTTTTGACACAGGTCATTAATGTGGCCTCTGTATTATTCAGGATGGTAAAAGCATAGAAAAGGAGAAAAGTAATATTTCATAGTCATTTCAATATTTTCATAAGGAAACATATTTTCTTATAAGTACATAACATAATAGAGTTGTCATTTTTGATAATATATATTAATCTTATCACACAAAATACACAATGAAGAAAGAAGAAAAATATTTTCAAATTTGAAAAGTACATGTTCCCTATCTTAACTCTGATGTTTAAAATTCTCAACATTTCTTTGGTTTCTTTTATGTCAATAGACAACGTTTTTCAGGCTTTATCCCAGCCCTGGTCCTATCACTTCTAATGTAATTTATTTTCATTTAGTTCCCCAAATATTTGGAGAGTGCAGAATATATACTTGACACCGTGCTAGACCTTGCAAGGACACAAGGATGAAAAGATGCATTCCCTGTCTTCAGGTGGCTTATTATTAACGAAATGTGAAGATGATTATGATACGTAAGTGGCTAGGATATGATGAGGACTACAAAGGATGCTTTTTCACGTCGCCATTACAGGACCAAGGGGGTGGGGGTGGCAAGAGGACCAAAAAGGGACCCAGGAAGTAAGAGGATCTTCACAGAGCCATTAAGTGAAGTTCATATCCAGTTTAGCTTTAACTGTTAAAGAGTTAAGTTTCATTATTAATAGCACTTTGTTGCTTATTAAAAACACTATCTCAGTTTTGTCTAGTTCACCAGGTACCATTCTGCTTCATCTGTCATTGTAACAAGGTGATGTTCAGTACTCACTTCTGCCCAATTCCTAGAGAAACTTCCTTCCTGGGCCTCTTCAGCCTTTTACAGAAGACACATGGGAGGCCACTGGATTTGTCCCTGTTACTCCATATGCCAAGTTCAGGTTTTGTTTGTGTGAATAACTCAACATGACTCACAAATCTGACTTTTAAAGAACCAGTACTATTGTGAAACAGGCAGTACATGCTCACCAGAGTTACCTTATTTAACATGACACTTAAAACTGAAAAATCTAAAAAGAGATGTCTTCATAAACACAGAACTCAGGAAAATGTGCTCTGCTGTTCTTGCCGTCAACTGTCCTAATGAATTCAGCTTCCTATACAGAACGTTTCAATCAACCATGTGTGTGACTTTGGGCAAACTGCTTAAACCTTTCTGGACTTCAGTTTTTCATGGCATCAGAAAATTAATGGATCAGAGCTCTAGAATCCATTGAGAAGTATACCTGGAAGCAGAGTTGAACCTTGGTCATTTAAAGAGATATGTCCTGAGACCTTAGATAATTCTCAAATTTTCCCAGAACTACTTAGTGAGATATGAATGGCAGACATGGCTCACTGAGGAGCTAAGTGGGCTCTCCGTGAGCAGTGATTTGGTCTCCAGGAAATAGGACTACCATGGCTGAGAATGCCTGTGGTCTGCCCAGGATGGAGTTTAAGAACTCCCTCTAGGTTCCTGCCCAATTTGTCCAATTAGCTTCTCTGGAGAGACATGGTCTTCCTGAGACTACAAATGGTCTTCCTGAGATTTCTCCCTGCATTCTCATGTGGGATCACAAAGAAAAGTGGTATTCTATCATTGTATTTCAAGGGATTGGATCACATAGACCATGATACACCCAAATACTAGATAATTCAATCCAATCTGTTTATAATTACATTCAAAGTATAGAGCACAGGGGGAAAAATGATAAGATCAAGCCTCCTCTTCCTGAGTTGAGAAAAACTTCCTGGAGAAGGCAGGATTCACTATAATAGCCACTGGGACTCCACCTACAGCTGGCCTGTCTGTTAAAACTAATCTGGACAAGACTTGAGATCAGAGTTACTCAAGTGGGCTGTGATAGAGAAATTCCAGGCAGTGAGGGTCTGATATATTCTACCTTGTCTACAACTAGTTGCATGTTTAGCTCCTCTACTGAAGTGCAAACTGCCTGAAGGCGAGGACCTTGACATCACTGAAACCCCCATGGGCCCCAGGACAGTGCCTAGTATCTGGTAAGTGTCAACTAATTGGAGGAATTTGTATCATAGCCCCAGTGCTAGAATGGTTTGGAATCAGAGAGTTACTATTCAGTTCCCGCTAGGATACCTACACTCTCTTCCCAGTAATAATCCTAGGAAAAGAGAAGGATAACCCTTATAGATGGGGAAGGAGAAGACTAGAACTGAAGCTTCTGCCATCCTTCCCAGGCGCAGATGTGCCTAGCAGAAAGCAGAAAGGTGCACAT
Organism: Micronycteris hirsuta; assembly: GCA_004026765.1. NCBI lineage: Eukaryota > Metazoa > Chordata > Mammalia > Chiroptera > Phyllostomidae > Micronycteris > Micronycteris hirsuta. Next base: position 67,119 of record PVJI01005699.1, on the reverse strand, counting down.
ACACGTTGGGTCCCTCAAATATTGTACACAAGATTGTGCCCCCTACCCCACCCCTGTGCCACCTCACCCTACATTTGTGTCAGGAAAGTCTGGGGTATAGAGTTAAATAACAATGCCAAGTTTAATTCCATTCACACTTCCATTCAAAATGTACTATGGCAGATTTTGTACTATTGTTCAAAACATTTGCTTTTCTTCCCTGAGAAGAGAGAATTATCCTTGCCTTTCTTGTTGGAGCAAACTTAGCCATGTGACTTGCTCTGACAATGAAATGCTAGTAGAAGTGACTGACTCTCCTCTGAGCAGAAGCTCTAAGAGCCAGTCTGTGATTGAACACTGTTCTTTCCCTCTGCCACGAGACCTGCATCCTTCCCGATAAAAACTGCTCATCAGCCCGAGGTCCAGATTAAGTAGGACATGGAGTGGAACCCAAGCTGACCAACCAATGACATATGATGTGAACAACAAAGTAACTCTTTTTCTTACAAATCACCAAAATTCGAAGGTAGTTTGTTACTGCAGCATAATCATGTATTGCTGTTGATAGACGCACACTTCCGAAGTATAGGGAACTAGGCCAGGGGCTAGCATACAAAGGTAAAAGGATGGACCACAATCTTTAAGAGATTCCTATCAAGTTATGGAGACAGAAGTATGCTCAGGAAAATATTATGAATCAGATTTGTGAGGAGAATCTCATAGAATCTTTCCAACAAACTACTTTGAGGAAAAGCAGTACAAGGTCACACTGCAGCTGGTAGGGTAATACGGCTGCTGTGCCCAAAGAGTGGCACTTGGAAATTATAGTATCCAGGGGCCTCTGGAGGGCATTTATTACTCACAAGACTAAGATGGCAGTATGATCCAGGATGCCCAAGTTCAAGTTCCTATAATTTGTCCAACAGACATTATGAATAGCATCTTCTCCGTGCATCAAAGTTTCCCGGTTTAGATAATAAATTATATAATCATCCTAACCTTAACGTAACTAGAACAAATTGGTTATTAATATTGTCAGAATGGCATACTGAATAGGCCATGTTTATTACACAGGTGTGTACTGGACAGGTGTAACAGACAGGCCATGCAAACCAGACATAAAATGTTCTAGATTGCTTGCCATACCCACAGATTCCTACTAGGAAAGCAGCCCAAGGGTCTCTTTCAGGAAAAAAAAAAAAAACTTCTATGCTTTTGCACTGAGACACTAATTGGCCCTGGCACCTTAGCCATAACTGGTTAAACCTGAGAATATGCAGCCAAACTTTACCACAGTCTGGACATAAAGTAGGTAACAGATTTTGATACTTACCTGTTCATTCATTCAGGAAATACTTACGGAGTATCTTTGCTGCACCAGGTCCTCCACACTAAACGGTGACAAACTAGCCCAGCATCTGCCGTCCTGGGAAACACCACAGTGAGATGCTCAGCGGGCCTGAAGCAGCACTACGAACAATGGGAAGGCACGCCAGCTGCTGCCGAATCCCAGCCCAGCGAGCTGCTTTCCACCGCTCCTTCCTCCCCCGTGAGCACCCCAGTCACGGAAGTGCTGGCACCCTGTGTAAATCGCTTTGTGGCTGCTGTGATGGTTTAACCTACCTCCCGATTTCCACGGGCATCCTCAAACCCAACCCCCATCCAGGCTACCAAAGTTAGCAAATAAAAATGCAGGATGCCAGTTATATTTGAAAGTCAGATAAACAATGAACACTTTTTAAATGTAAACATATCTATGCAATATTTGGGACATACACTAAAAATTATTTGTTATCTATGTGAAATTCAAATTTAACTGGGTTCCCTAGATTTTTGCCTGGGAGGATGGGGCACAGGGAGTGTGCTTAGCGTAATACCAGTAGTTCGGTAGTTTTATACCAGGTCAGCCCTTGTGCTGGTTCCGCCTCACCATCCACAGGCCTTCCAATTTGAAAAGTTCCCCACATTGAACTTCATCTCCAGATTCTGAGACCTCTCTTGCACCTTCATTATTAAATTTTTATTTGGTTTCTTGAGTAGTGTGACTTCATGTAAAAAGATCATTCAAAACTTGTCTTTGCAATGACGTGTGTGTGTGTGAGAGAGAGAGAGAGAGAGAGAGAGAGAGAGAGAGACCTCAGAAAAGTCTCTTAATCTCTCTGACACTTGGTGTGGCTAACAGGAACACACACCTCACAGAGTTGTTGAAAGACATAATGTTACTCTGTGAAACTACACATATTTACCAAATTCCTTCTATATACTAGATTCCCTGTTAAGTGATCAAAACATAGGTCCTTCCCTCAAGGAACCCATTAGCCAGTGTGAAGTACGAGAATGAGTAAGCAGATGCAATGCACTTTGATAAAAGCTGCGACTGGTGAACGTTGCCAGCCCAATGCCAGGCTCAGCTGCTCAGTAAATGCTACGTGACATCTTCAGCCTCCAGGGACAGAGCTCTGATGTCTCCCTCCTGCCTCAAACTAGCATTTATCCGAGGGTTTAAGGGCTGCTCTGGTTTTCAGCCCTAGAGTGAGACTCCCTCTGGCATTTACCCTAAAACCTTGGGCTCCTTTCCAGACCTCCACCTTTGGTGCGCTGTCCCTCTCACCTGCCAGGACCTCCTGTGGCCTCGCTCCAGGCCTCCCTGATGCTGACCGCCCCCTCTGAGGGGTGGCCTCACCCAGTGCTTCCGTCAGTCTGACCTCCAGGAATCAGGCAACTGCAGTGGAGCTGTCCACACGAGGACAAGTCCCACGGTACCCTTTCACTTCGGCAAAAAATATCCTGTCTCATAAAGCAATTCCCTTTTTAAGCAAGACCTTGTGAATGTGGGCAATCGCTATGTGACGAACATAGTGCCAGTGTTAAAGATTTGTAAGGCTCTCACAGGTGGAAATAAAATATGAACCTGGTTTTCCAACCGGGAAGTGGGTCTATTCACATAGCTACCTTTTTAATTCTACTGGAACTGTCTAGTTTCTAGGTTGGCTCAAGCAATGTCAAAACCTGCCACTGCAGCACCAGCAGCTTGAGAGTGGGAGTGTCAGTGCAGATCTATTTCTGTGACAAGTTCAGTACAGGCTGGATTTAAAATATGAAAAACAAAAGTGAGGCTCATGACTATGCTACCGGAAGCGGGTGGGGAGCGGAACACAGGACTTCCACAGAAGCGCCATCGCTCTCCTCCCAACTGCAATTTATTACAAATGTTTCTCTATTCCAGCTCCAGACATGATGTGCCAAACTGAAAAAGAGGCAAATCATTGTGGGGTTTCACTGTGCCTGCTTTTAGTAGCCAGCTCCGTTCACGCCAACCCTCCTATCCTCTTGCCAAATATAGAGTTGCAACACAGAGGAAATTGTCTTTTGCTGAGTAGAGGAATGGCAGAGTCCCACAAGCAAAGAGTTGACGAACTAGGTCCCACTGTTTCGTTAGGGTCCAAATGGAAAAGGGAGGGAGAACTGCTGCTGCATTGCAGCATCACACACCTTCTCCAACACATCAGGCGGGAGGCGGAATGACCTGACATCAAGCAGGTGTGTATGTGTGTGTGCACTTCAACCTTGCCGGCCAAAATTATCTTCACTGAAGGCTGGAGTCTAACATGTATGAATAAGATTGAAATGACCCGATTACAAAATCAGCACTTCTAATATGGTAGTTTGAGTTCTTTGTGGCTGGCTGTTTGCTTCACGGTAGGATGCTAATAAAGCCTCTCACGTGTCTCTGATAGGAATGAAACTAGCGAAGATGCTGTTACATGGGAGTGCAGCTGACCTGGCCTTCTCTCTCTGGGCATCCTCACCCACTGATTTTGGCTAACAGCTACTGGATAACATTAAGAACATCTCACTTACACCACAACAGGTTTTGAGGTGCACTAAGATAAATGAACATTCCTACTTACAACGAGCACGGAGCTTGTGATAAAACAGCCCTGTGAACTGAGGAGGAGGGAGCCCCAGGGAATAGCTCCCTTTTGTTCTCTGAGGTCTGCCGTTGGCCTTGCAGCATCTTTTGTCTGGAACAACCTTCTGATCTCACGAGTTTTCATTGTTCGAGTGGTGATTTGTGGTGCAGGGTTGCTGACTAATTTTCCTTTCTCTTTAAATTCCTGTGTCTGCTTTTTTGGCATTTTTATCTTTCCATTCCTTTTTTATGGAATGAACTTCAAACAGAAATAGAAAAAGGGATTGCCTACATATGAACTCTTTCACATTTCTAGCTTTTGTAGCACAACTCATATTTTCAACATGCATTATTCTCACTAGATTGGAAAAGACTATGTTTAAACTCCTCTAACCACTATACTATCGACTCACATTGTCTCCCATTTTTCTAGTATAACCTCTCAGCTACACAGTGACTAGAAATTCCCAGAACCGAAGATGTATTTTTATATGTACATGCAAAAATGTTATCTGTAGGCTATGCCATTTCAATTCATTAATTAATCCAAACAGCAAAACTGAATACAATGTGCCAGACCCAAAACCAGGTGTAATAAATTTAACAATGAACAAGGTAAGTATAATCCCTGCCTTCATTCTCTCACCCCTTGTTTCACAGATATTTATGGGGCTCACAATCAATGAGACATATGATCAGGCCTGAGAATACAATGATAAACAAAATAATTTCCTGGTCTTCATCACATCTCAGTATTCTTAACTTTTTCCTCAGTTCTAATAGCTTATTTTACACAAACTTTGGGTTGTACAACTGATTATAATTATCAGTAGTCCAAGATAATATCTTTCAAATGGTCCTAAGTTAATTTTCAGCCTTTTTTTTCAACCAATTATTCCAAATCAGGTTTGTCTTCCTTGAGATAGTTCACTGAAACGGAACTATCTGCCTGCATAGGGAATACAGCCAAAAATATTGTATTAACTATGTATGAGGCCAGAGGGTACTAGCTTTTGGGGGAGGGACCACTTCATTATATATATATCTATATATATCCTTATATATATAGATATATATATATAATATACACACACATATATATATCTTACCACCATGCTATACACCTAAAACTATTATATATTGAATGTAAACTGTAATTGAAAAAAAATTAATTTAAGAAACTTCACAATTTAGACCAATCAGAAGCCTAAAAAAAATTTTTTTTAACTGTTTCAATACTGTTTTGCACCGTGAAACACGGCCAGAGGGAACTAGCAGTGTTAAGGCTCCATTTTCCAGAAGGTTCTACTTACCTGATCTGCTCATTCTACGTCTCAGAATTTGGGCTGTCAAATCTACATTTTATATGCAATCTAATAGGTTTCTTAAATCAAAACTGTATTATGACAATAAAAAAGTTAAAAATGCATAAAATCAATTTCTAATTCTTACCTAAAAAGAAGTGCAGCAGTCTGAATCCTCTCCTAGTTGAAAGTTCTGCAGTCGACTCTGTGCCGCTGAGTGGCCGCTTCCTACAGGTGGGTTTTCCGTGGCTCACCTGGGAGGCGAGGCCTGGGAGACCGGCGGCGTCCCAGCACGTGCTGAAGCGCGGGGTGCAGCCGGTGAGCAGTCACGGGGTCTCTGCTGCCACCCAGGCCACTGCTGTGAGGACTAGGGGATTAGCTACGACAGACGAAAAACGAAACAAGCACTGTGAAAACAACAAGCAGTCCCTTACTTCCTGGCGCCGTGACGTTGCAGTGTATGTAACACGCAAGACGCACAGCAAGGCGTCATCCACGTGTTTTTGGTGATGATGGCATAAAATAAAACCTGTGCTGCCAGTCATAAAATCATAGTACATGCAATTATGTATAGTTCATAATACTTGGTAATGATAATAAATGACTACGTTACTGATTATTTATTTACTATACCTTTTTAATGTTATTGTAGAGTACTCTTTCTACTTCCTAGCAGTTGGCCGTAGCACAGTACCACTTTGGCACGCCAGCGGGTACGTCTGGTGCTTACCTGTCTCTTGATGGCCGCGTTTTCTCTTGTGCTTGAGAGGAGGTTCAGGAGTGGGTCCCACCTTAAACATCTTACAAGGTAAGACAAAGAAAAGCCATTTAAACATGTAAAATATGGGGCTTTTTATGTAATTGTACTTTTACTGCTAACTAACATGATTAAAATTGTTTAAGGAAAAACGTTAAACCAAAGGGTCAAATCAAAAAGCGGAACTAAAGTATTTGAGTATTATTGAAATCATTCAAATACAAGCTACATGGAT
>PVJI01005699.1:0-60831 GCA_004026765.1 Micronycteris hirsuta | reverse complement strand
GAAGAAAGCAGGTTTTAGTTCGTATAAGGCATGCAAATATTCAGAGGTGATTGGTTCTACTATCTTTCCTGCATAACAAACAGCTCTAAACTCCATCACCCTTCTGGCAGAACAGCACGGTTTTGCAGCTTGATAGCTTTAAAGCCTCAGATAGTGAAAACTCCCAAATTCATTGTATTGAATAGTCAGAGAAATACTCTTTCGTGGGTGGGGTACTAACTTATAATAATTTCTATTTAGGTCTGGCCAACTACATGATCCAGATGGTGAAATGAAGAATGCATCCTAATATCAAGAACCATTGCCAATCCCCTAGTATTGGATCAATAGCACCAGCAGTCTCTACCATCTCGGGTGAAATCTACTTCTCTCCTTCCATAGACTTGGGCAGTTAGAGATGGGTCTTTAAAGGCCATCTCCAGGCCCCCATCACCCGTAAATGCCTACTCTCTACCACTGGAACATAAGCAACTCACTTTCTCTTGTGATAAGTACCATGTTTCGACTTCCTTACCTTATCGATATATCAGCAAAGCTGATCATCTTACACTTTAAAACCTTAAATTATGTGGTCTTTATTGTCCATCCTTTGCTCTCGAATCTCTGTCCTTTCACATACATAAGAAATATCAGGGTTCTCCAAACATGACTTGATTTGCCTCATGTTATTCTCTTCTCCCTCATTCTATTACTAGTGTTCATTGTCCTGTTCTCTAATCTTTATGTTAATGGTGTTCATTGGACCAGTCTCTCCACATTGTTTACACTCTCCAACTTTCAGCTACAAGATTAAGTCTCCCATTTCTCTCCAGAGCTACAAAGCTCTTGAACATTATTTCCAACTGTCTTCCAGATTTTTCCACCCATATATCCTACAAAAACCAGAATATGTGAATTTTCCCTGGTCCTGATTTTAGTCAACAGCACCATGATTCACTAAGTGATTCAAGCCGAACTGCCACCACCTTAAAACCTCAAGTACTTCGGCTTGAGTTTTTTTAAGATACTTTATGCCTCAAATATTACTCAAATCTGCATTCACAGCCCTGTCTTTGTTCAGGCTTTCATGAATTCGTTTAAACATGGATTCCTTTGGCATAAAAATGGACCATTTTAAACCGTTGTTTTAAAAGCTTTCTGTTTGTAAAAAGATGACCTATTTAACTATCACAAAAGACAGAGGAGAAAACATCATTCCCTTTCCAAACATAGAAATAAAAAATAAAATATAACAATACTTTAATACAGAGCTGAGTTCAAAAGACAAATAGGATAGTCTACCAGAAACAAAACAGAATCCAAAGCCAAAACATTGAGCTGATTCCATAGTATATCCTAGCAATACAATGGATCTGTTTGGCCATACGGAAAATGTCCAAGTAGCAATTGGAATAATAGCTTTGAGCCCATGTGAAGTGCAGTAGTGGAACCAAATCTTTAACTGGGACTCAGAAAGACTGTCACCAGCTTTGGGGAGGGGAAAAGGAAGAGTATATCTGTTCAAGCTTTTATAGAGTTAAAAGTCCTGCATGAGAAACCGAAGTCTCAGGACCTGCACATACACAGGTGTGGAATACACTGTTACACTGCCTGAAGCCAGGAGGACTCTGCAAGATAACAGTACTTTAATATGAAGGTGGTTTCTAGATCAGTGAAACCCTTGGCATCTACCAGAAGCAAAGGCCAAACGTCTCTGTTACAACCCTTCTACTCCTCAGCATGCATGCGACCCTCACGAGTGAATGAAACAGGATGAAGATGAGTTCACAGTATGAGAAGAAATGATTTGCTGACAGAATCAACAAATATAACAGAGAAATTTGCACTACCAAGAATATAGGACAAAATAACTATCTGGAGGTGACTCTAGTATAAAACTATCTCCTTAAAATTATCAAGGAGCTAGAAGAAGGAAAAAAATAAAGAAGGAGGCAAAGGGCAATCTGAAAATAATGGCATTTTGAAAAAGAGTCATTATAACACCATAAGAAGAAAGACTTAGTAATTGAAATTTAAAAATCAATGAACCAGCAAACAGCACATTAAACATAGTTGAAGAAATAAGTAGTAAATTAGACTAGAGCTGTGAGAAAATTATACATACTGGATCACAGAGAAATGAAGAGGTGGGAAATAGAAAAGAAAGATTAAAACAATGAGAAGGTCCAGCACACATCATGTAGGAACCACAAGAGGAGAGAATAAGCACAGTGAAAGAGAGGTAATCTTTGAAGAGATAATAAGTAAGAAAATTTTAGAGTTGACAAAAGGCATGAATTCTCAAATTCAAGAAGCATATGAGTGGGCGAAAATAAAAATTAATTTCTCTCCTAAATGCATGACAGTGAAACTGCAACACGCCAAGGACACAATAAAAATCTGAATAGCAACCAGAGAAAAAAGATACATAACCTAAAAAGGGATGTTAGGTAGCATACTTCTCATTATCAATAATAGAACCAGGAGATGATGGTAAGGGTGTTAAAGTGCTAAAGGAAAAATAACTATCACGGCCAGTAGAAAAGAGATGGCACCCTCATCTTCATGACTGAGGAGAGTTTAATTAAAGGATTAACTAGCTCCAAAAGCAAGAGTAAGGTTTAGAAAAAGTAACAAAAGATGCTCTAGTACTGCAAAATTAATAACAGCTGAAAAATAATACATCTCCTAAGGCTGAAGGAACGAGGAGCAGCAATTTCTGGAACCTGTACAAAGTGCATGAGGAAGGTCACCTATGGGTACCTTTGGCCTTTGGTAGAAGGAAGCAGCCGTCCTATAAGTAGTGCCTCACACTCCTCCTCCCTCTAAACTGTCTCCTGCCGGAGTCTCCCATTGCTTTACCCAATTCGAAGCCAAAGACACACTGGTTCAGTCCATATAGATCAGCTTCTGAGGCAGTGAGCAGGATGTAGAAGGGTGGAAAATGAGTCTAGATAGGGCAAAAAGGTAATGACCACTGCACCCATCATCACTGAATCCTGGACAGCGAAACTATTCTTCAATCTAAAGTCAAAATCAACTTTTCCAGACAAAGATGGAGAGACTTTACAATACCAAGTGGGTGAGATTATTCTAAAGAATATATACAAAATATAAAATGAATATATATAATTTCAAAATGAAGGAAATAAGTCCAAAAGAAAATAATAAAGACAAAGTGGCAAGTGATAAAACTTGTAAAAATTTAGTAAACCTATACAAGTATAGATTATAAATACAATAAAGATAATAATAATTAATGTGGGGTGGTAAAAGGCATGATAAACTATTTTTTTATATGGAAAGGAGTGGTCATTAACATTACAGCATTAAAGTATTTGCATTGGTCAGCGAAGGATAGAATATTAATTTTTTTACTTAACCTTTAATGTTAAAAAATGTAATGGAGTTTACAAAAAGAATAGAAATAGAATGTTTAACTTCCAAACAAGTAAAGGGAAACAAAGAATGACAAAAACGTAAACAATCCAGTAAAAAAAGCAGAAAAACATGAAAATGCATGATAAAAAGAAAACACAAAATAAGATGGTAGAAATAAATTCCAACATAAAATAAGTAAGAATCATAAATGTGCGAGAAAATGAATGTAAGTGAAAAGACAAAGCAAATAAACCACTACGACACTTCTACAAAATATACAAGTCTGTCTGGCTCTGAATTTTACAGGATTCTTTTGATAGTAAGTGACAGAAATCCAACTCGAATTTGCTTAGGCGAAAAAAGGGAAGGGGGACTGTTTATTTGCTCATATAATCCAGCACAGGAGGGTGAGAAGCATCTGGAACTAGAGACGCAAACTACACCAAGATGGTCTCTCTTTTCTTCTGGGAAGCCATGCCTAACTCCCCCTTGCAGAGTTCAGTTCTTCTTTCTCAGGATTCTGAGAACTCCTTGCGTGCAATTTTATAATAATGGTCCCCCACTGCTACAATTGTTTATTTACATGTCTGAGCCCCTGTTCCAGTTCCCAAGTCCTTTGGTAACATATCCTGTGCGCTTCATCTCCACCTCCCCTAGCATCATTCCTGACACAGAGCAGTCGGCCAATACATGCTTAATGGAAAAAAGAATAATGGATGCCATGGATAGTTTTATGTTTACACATGTTTTCTCTACCCTGTTAAAACGTGAGCTTGATGAGATGGTCTCATTCCATCCATTTCTGCATTCAATTCTTGTGCTTTGCATACAGAGAGTACCCAATATATGTTGGGTGATTGGGTGAATAAATAAAAAGGGCTTTATTTCTTCTTTTTAAATACAACTGTAAGTAACAAATTAAATGCTATAATGTATATGTCTAGCTTTAAATTTTCAAATAGAATTCTGAAATTATTACAGATGTGCTTTGTCCCAAGCATGGTGGCCAGTCAGTAGTGACCCAGCTCATGCAGGAGTGAAGGGAGCCGTCTGTGCCTCCTACCTCCCAGGTCCAAGTCTGTCTACGTAAGTAGGAGCTCATCCACCACTAAAGGCTTTTTTCCTCACCACATTTCAGTGGCTCCTCAGTATTCTCTACAGTAACACTTCCAAGCTGCATCAGTAATTTTTAATAGCACCACATTTCAATCAACAAAAGATTATAACCCATTTACCCTAATACACCTCAAAAGAGGATATTGATTGAACTTGACAACATTAACTAGAAGCTTAATTGTAGAATTAGCAAAAGAAGAGAATTAAAAAGCCATCAATTAGTAGAAATGTAGGTAATCATATAAAAGATTAAGAAAGGTACAGGTTGGGTAGCGCATAAAATCAGTGAGAGCAAGGCAAAACTTGTCTGGTAAGCAAATTCTCACCTTCCTCGTTCCTCCACCCCCCTAATAGACATTAAAAGCACTTAATTAAAACCAGCAAAGAAATTATAGCAAGGAAAAAATGGCATATACCAGATATAATTAGCATTGTAAGTGCCTTGGAAAGCCTGTCTAGAATAATTTTTTTCCAAGCTTGTCAAGTTTCAGAGCTCACAAATCTTGTCACGCAGCTCAGCTCAGTTCTTGGTCTCCCATCCCCCCAACTGTTTTTCTTAGTCTTCTGACAATGCATGTATTTCCATATGCTTATTGTGTACCTCCTAAAATGTATTGCCTCTATATGAAAAATGTATGAGACACATCATACTGTGCAAAACAATGTCTCCAAATTGGCCAATTATATTTTGCGCAAGTTCAGAATTGTTCATGATGTTTCTAATACACTGCGCACTCCTGACTGGGAGGACTGTGTTCTGCGTCGTTAAAACAGAGGACTTGATAACTTAATTGTGCTTAATGAATGAAAAAGGTGTTTAAAAATAACATGGAGAGTGATGCCAGTGTTTTTTAAAGGTCTGCTTTAGCACTTACAAATTATATAACCCTTCTGAGAAAAGGGGAGGTATGTAATTTTTAACCTGTTTAAAGTGGCTAATTCATTCTTTTTCCCCTCTTTCCGAGATAGGAAGCCAACCCTCAGGCAGTATTTCCATTCCTTCTTATCTGCTGCTGGATTCATCCCCAGGTGGCCGTTCCTTTCTTCCGACCCATCCTTGCTGTCTGGTTTCCATATGTTCATCTCAGCCACTCGCTTATCCTGGGGACCTGCTTCCTGTGTATCTTCCCCACCCCCACCAGTTTTCTTCTATTACTTAAATACACATTCCCTATTAACTCTTTTCTTTCTTAGGCTTGCATCAAATTGCCTTTGTTAGATTTTATTCTTTTATTTATTTCTTATCATAACTCTTCTAGTTTTCCCAACTGTTCTCTGAAGTCAACATTTCAAATACTGTGACTGATTTGCAGACCTATCTGTTGTTGACTTAAATGTTTCTTTTTTAAAAGAGAGTTGTGATGATCATTCCATGAAGATACTTTCCTAGCATTCATGTTAGGAAATGTCCTCTCTCCATTTCTACTGAAGCCTGACCAAGACAAGTTTGTATGCTTTACAGCAATAAATAGCTTTGTTAAACATAAGTAACTTTGAGACAGTTATTCTCTTGCAACAATGGTTACTAAGATAAACTAAAACTGTCTTTTTTGAGGAGTTCTTAAAAATAGAAGGCCTTCTCTAACTCCATTACTGAGGATAACTTCCTTCACTGCAGAGTATTTATAACCTGAGCCACTCAACTCAACGACTAATCATATACTGACTTGTATCATTATCTGATTATTTTGTGGATATAGAGCTTTTCTCTGGGATTAAATCCTAAGCTCTTTGGCAACATGGTTTTGTCTTCACTTGTACTTAGTGATCTATAAATACTCTGACTTAATCAGAATATCTTCATGACGGATGATTGTTTAATAAATACTGTCCTAATTCAAGAAGAGAAGCCACAAAATTGAGACAAAAAAATCTCTCAAGTTTCCTCCCAGTTTTAGGATAGGCCTGCCTTCTAGCTCTTCCATGAATTTCCCTCAAAATCACATGCCAGTGCACCTGGCTTGTTTCCTCTTCCTTGGGCCTCACTCCGCCCCCTGTGAACAGGGTTTTGCAGTAAATGTTCAGCAGCAACTGGAGTCCAGTTCAGATGCCCCTCAGTTTTCCCACGAGAATCGTTCTTCACGACAATAGTTATACTCACACTGAAGTGTTTGGAATAAAAAGTTGAGGCAATTCTGTAATTCAGTGTTTTGTTGTTTTTTTAAGATTTTATTTATTTATTTTTAGAGAGAGGAGAAGGGAGGGAAAAAGAGCAATGTATGGTTGCCTCTCACATGGCCCTCACTGGGGACCTGGCCTTCAACCCAGGCATGTGCCCCAACTGGGAATCGAACCTTCTGGTTCCCAGCCCGTGCTCAATCCACTGAGCTACACCAGCCGGGCTGTAATTCAGTGTTTTAAGACATTGTTTCCCTAAACATGTTCGGCAAGAAGTCAGTGAATGTTACACACAAATTTTCATAGCAAAATAAAGTTTGAAAAAGTTGATTGAAACAATGTCAAAGCGGTTTTTACCATAGGATTCATCCGAATCCTTTATGTGAAAATTATTGAAGAGAATCTCAAAGGGGCAACACAGGATGCAGAGTTTCCTCAACCACACAAAACCATTCTCAGCAGAGTGGTCCCCAGAACACATTCTGAGAAGTGTTATAAGACCAAATGGATGAAATAATTTTTGTGTTTTCACTAGTGGTCATCCTTTCTTTCTAATGGATGCATTTACGTGGACAGCGCATGCTGTGACCAAACTTTCACTGCCTCCTAGAACTCACCGGGCTCCTGAAACTGATTTTATTTGTTAGAATTCCTCTTTTGTAGCTGTTAACTTGTCGTGCCTGTTGGGCATAAAGATACATGACAGGCATTATGGGGGGTGGGGAGAGGGAATTAGTATTTCGTAAGTCCTTTATTGGTAGAGAGCACATTTTTATATTTCTTTTTTATCTCTGCTCAAAATACACCTTGGCTATCTTGAATCTAGAAAGATAATCAGGACTATAAAGGGAAAGGGGCCATGTCACATGATGAACACTTAGAGAACTGGGAATGTAGACCTATCTTCAAATACCTAAAATGGATAGGGCTTATTCTGTTTCACTTCAAAGAACTGAACTACAATGGATGAATGTAGCAGAGAGATAAAGTTCAGTATAAAGCAGGATCTGTAGCCCTTCACATGTCCAAAAATCAAATAGAAGTTTGCATTTTCAATGATCACCTTTTGACAATGCTATTGAGTAGATTTCTATTTTTGGAAAACACTGATATTCTGCATCTAGAAAGAAATAGACCATTATTCATGTCGATAATGATTGCATTGCCAATCATACATGATCTGCTTTCCCAATAACAAGATTTACGTAAAGAAATACTATTCATTAATGTAACATAAATACAGCAAAGCAACTTTCCTATAGCGTGAGCTCAACGAGTACAGCTAGCTTTTTGTGCTGATTTTCCCATGACAATTTTTAGCAAACTACTCTCACCTGTTAAAATGCTTATCTAACAGATTGCAACATTCATTCCAGCTTTACAATTCTATTGGTTCTCTGTCTCCTAAGTGTATTTCTAGGGAAAGCATTTCCACTGAGAAGTCTCTGCAAAGTTAATATGCAGGAGATGATTTTTGATTCTATACTACTTCCTTGCCTCCTCTGTAGAAATATTCTTCCTGCCTTCCATGTATATTCTCCAGTCATGTCCCCTCCTCCAGCCCCTTTCCTGTCCTCCCCTTTGCTCACAGCTCCCTGTATTTTCATTCTTCCGCACCCAGTGTCGATGTGAGTGAAAACTCTGCCACAGGATCAGGAATGAAGTAAAAAACTGTCAACAAAGAGTGACAGAGATTAAAGAGCCTCCGCGTTGGCAGGTGGCTCACCTTGATCTCATCTTAAGTCAAAGACTGACTGTGGTAAGTGAATGCAGGGATTATCAGTACAAGAACCCAGTCACTTACAGAATCAGTATCATTACTCCAGTTATCCTCAATCACATCCACCTCAAAAAAATTGTTTTCATAGAAAGAAATCATTTAATTTTAACCCATATTGAACTCATTACATTCCATACCCTGTTCTAAGCACTTTGCATGTATTAACTCAGAAGTATTTAAAATCAAACTGTATTAAACTTAAATTTCTCTATAATTTTATCACTTTAATTGATGTATTTTACAAGCTCATCCATAAATTTTGTACATAATACATGGAAAAAAGGTGTAAACTTTGCAACTAAATTGAAATAACCCATTATTAAAGATCAGAACTGGGTTTACTACATGTATACATAAGCAATAGGGTGTGCCTCAAATTATCATTTCATATTTTATATCTATTTTTAAATCTGTTGAAATATTCTAAAGCAATATCAAAATAAATATATTGGTTATCTGTTGTTATCAACAGATATTAAAAATCTAAGGCAACGAGTTAGAGGGAATTATAAAAGAGATTGATTTTTTAAAATAAGATGCCTAGAGCATAACCAGGCTTCTTTTTTGAATTCAGATATTTTGATCCTTAAGTAAGTTGCAGTAAGCATTTTTATACTTCTGCACTTAAATAACAAGTTCATATATTGCTATAAATTCTACTGTTATAACTTCAATGATTGCAGATCATTTTTAGAAAAGCTTGAAATTGTGTGAAATCCATGATTTCACAAAAGTAGAAGTCCATCAGTTAACTCAGTCTAGAATTATTTAATCTCTGGTTATATGATTTTATACCTCTTTTGCTAGTTCATTATTTAAGGATATCCTTCTTAATATACTTTATAAAGTTTACATTTTAAAATGCATTTATTAACTTCCACTTCTGACCAAGAGGGAGTTAAAAACGACTGACTTACTCCCCTGCTTAAAACAACCAAAAAGAAAAAAATCATGACGTGGGGGCCGAGATGGAAAACAAAGGTGGTAAGCACCAGGATTGCCTCAACTTCCTTCCTCGAGGGGGTTTCCAAGAAGTAATAGAAAACAATGGGGAACACTAGGCAGAGAGAAGCTGGTGGACTACCTGAGTTGGGGAGACAACGTAGACAGTCCCCAGAGACCAACATGGATAGAGTCCTAGAGAGGAGAGAGTTTCACAGAGTGGAGCACCAGAGGTCACCTTGAGTCAGCAGCATGCTAATCATGACAAATGCCTGGAAAAACTATTTGAGGGCAGGGAAAGAACTACCCCAAAAATTCAAGAGAACTTCATCCAGTACCCACACAGGGCAAAAAATAGTGCCTGTTCCCACTAGACAGACTGAAAAACCTTTTCACAAGGCATCAAGTAGAGCACTCAGAAGGGACGTAAATCTGTACTGAGGAATAATTAGCCCTAGATTAAACGCTGATCTGGTCCCACCTTACAAATTATAAACAAGACCCCAAAGGACTAACTGATTACAAGTAATTTAAGTACACCCCAGAAACTCAAGACCATTTTAGAACTACAAAAGTATCTAGTCCCCAAAATGTGAAATTGATAATGTTGGGCATCCAAAGAAAATCAGGCATCCAAAGAAGCAGGAAAATAGGACCCATAATGGGGGTGGGGGGGGTCAGTCAATCAAAAACCCTACTGAGAACTGATGCAAATGGTAGACTGGGTTACATTTTAAAAGTTATTATGCTCAAAAAGTTAAGTAAACTATAATAGAGATTTTTTTAAAACCCAAGTAGAAATACAAGAATACCTAGCATCCAACAATGCAAATTTCATAATACCTGGCCTCCCATCAAAAGTTACCAGGCATGGAAAGAAGCAGGAAAATGTGACCCACGACGAAGAGACAAATCGATTGATATCAACAACTGACACAGATGGGGTTTGCAGACAAGAATAACAACTACTATAACTACTTCATGTTAGCCAAAACAGAAGATACACACAAAGAACAAATAAAACTTCAAAGATGAAAACTACTATGTCTGACATACCTAATACACTGGATGGGATGAATTGCAGGCTAGACTTTGCAAAAGAAAAGATTAGTGAACATGAACATATAGTAACAGAAACTATCCAAAATACAACCAAAAAGAGGAATATAAAAAGGAATAGCATCAAAGATGTTGAAAAATTTCAGTGCAGCTAAATATACGTGTAATAAGACTCCCCAAAGACCAGTATGGTAAGAGGCACAGAAAAATATTGAAAAAAATAATAGCCAAGAATATTTCTAGCAACACAAAAGTATTCATAAAGAAAACTACAGACCAAGGTATATCATAATCAAATTGTCCAAAGGCAGTGATAACTAGAATAAAAGACACATATGTACAGAAGGACCTAGATTAGGATTCCAGAGGATTTCTCCATGGAAACAATACAGATGAGAAAATAGGGAAAATATCTTCAAAGCGCTTAAATAACTGTCAACCGAGCATTGTATACAACTCATGAGAGTAGTTTTCGAAAATGAGGTTTCAATGACAACTTTCTCTTACACAAAAGCTGGAAAAATGGGTCTGATGACTCACAGATCTCAGCCACGAGAAAAGTACCCCAGGGCCGGCGTGGCTCCGTAGGTTGGAGCGTCGTCCTGCGACTGAAAGGTTGCAGGTTCACTGCCGGTCAGGTCACCTACCTAGAGGAGGTTCGATCCCCAGTCCAAGTGGGGGTGCGTCCGATCCCGGGTCCAGACCTGTAAAGGTAGGAACGGATCGATGCTTCTCTCTTGCAACGATGCTTCCCTCTCTCCCTCCCTTTTCCCTTTCCTATCTTTCTAAAAAGCTATGAAAAAAAAAAATTTCCGTCAGGTAAGAACTTTTTTTTAAATGTTAAAGATAGTCCTTGAGGCAAAATGAAAATCTTATCAGACAGAAATATGGATCTTAAAAAAAAAAAAAAAATTAGGGAAACTGTGAATGATACCTACATGGGTAAATAAATAAGACACTTTTAATAGCCCAAAACCGAAAACAAAGAAAATCTCATTCATAGGCAAATCGATATTTACAACTTAGTATAACCAATAACTCCATAGTACAACTTTTCTGTGTAACGACATAGTTGTCATTTCTAAAGAGTGCTCTAAAGTTGGTTTTGACTTTCCTCTAACCAAAGAAATTATGCATGTATTCTCTTTCATGTCTTTAGTTTTTGAGATCTATGGAATATTAATTATTAATATTACTCTATTTTGTTATGTGCATTTGTCTAATATATACATTTATTTTAAAAATTATTTTTATTAGAAAGGAAAGATTTTACATGGTAAGTAAAAAAATTCAGAGTATAGAATGGTCTCGATTAAAAGAATTCTCTTCCCGCCCTGGCTGGTGTAGCTCAGTGGATTGAGTGCGGACTGGTAACCAAAGGGTCCCGGTTCGATTCCCAGTCGGGGCACATGCCTGGTTTGCGGGCCAGGTCCCCAGTGAGGGCCATGTGAGAGGCAACCATACATTGCTGTTTCTCCCCCTCTCTTTCTCCCTCCCTTCCCCTCTCTCTAAAAATAAATAAGTAAATAAAAAATCTTTTAAAAAAAATTTACAAAGGAATTCTCTCCCCTAAGCATGCCCAGTCGCCCTCCCCTAACGTAACCACTCAGTGGTTTCCAGGTTTAGTTCCTTTTGGAGTTCCGTTATTGCATTACATAACATGTCTTAATCCCTGTTTCCTGATTTATAAAACTATATCTGTTTTCTCCCCTCTAGGACAAATAATGCACTTACAATAGGACTCACCTCCTATACTCACTCTAAATTACTATTTCTGCTTTTTATATTACTGTTGACAATTCTTCATCATTGGAAGAGGCTTTTATATTGTAAATCTGAATAATTAATTTGAACCTTTCCTCTAATCCTTTATATAAGAACATATATTAACTCAATCCAGGCTGATACACAATGCTTATTGCAGTTCTTAAAAGGTATGGTTTAAAAAATAGGTAAGATTTATTTGGCAATGTCTTCTCACTTTACGAGACTCTAAACATCAAGATACAGTGCTTGGTATGAAATAAATGCTAATTCCCATTCGTTTTCAATTGAACTAAAGAATTGAAATCACAGAGGAATTAGGGCTAGTAGGAAACAGTGAGGAAAGGAAGAAGGGGACAAGTGGAGGGTTGCTAACAGCAAAATCCCTGAGCAAGACCGGAGAGGAGATGACAGGGTGGGCTGCAGTCCGGCACCGTTGCTCCCTGAGATTCTGGACCAGACCTGAGAGAAAGAGCCACACCGTTAGCACCCACCTCGGATGTCTATCGGAGTGGCTTCCAACCTCAATCAGCGGATCCTCTGGATTCAAAACAGCAGTGATAGCAGTAACTACAGTAACGAAAATGACATAATTTTCAGTATTAAGCAGAAAGTACACTATGTTCACATTTTTTTAATTAAACTCTGACTAATAAGCCATGTCAACACTGGCATATTGTCCTTCTGTTCATTTTCACACAACCACCTTGTGTACTAAACAGCATCCCTACAGCAGCACACACCAGTGTCCAGAGACGGGAAGGATAGTCGGCCTGAGTTCATATACGTAGTAATCGTCAATGTATTTCCGATAGAGTATTAATCGCCATCATGCATTCCAATCTCTGACTTGGGTATAAGAAAATAGCAGAAAAGAAATGATTCTAGTAGATACCTTCAGGAGATGCAAAATTAAAAACCCACAAAAATGATCATGTTGTAAATTATAGCCCATAGAGCTTCTTTCATTCTCACAACCGTGCCCATGAAACGTACCAGGTAAACCCCTGTACCTCTCACTGCTCATCACCTATGCGTACTCCACTCGCCGCTTCATCCCCTCCTGGCTTCGCCCACCCAGCCTCTGGCCTTACTACACACACCAGTGACCTGTTGCTCATTCTGCTCCCTGCTGGAATTCAACATCCAGGACGTTTAAGTTCCTCTCGAGGGATGGTTTCTACCTTTGGGTTGCTTCGGGGAAATACATCTCTGTGTTCCCAGGCATAAGGCCCCCTATTTTGATACGACTCCAACTTCTACATTAGCACACTCACTAGATTGACCCAGGCCCTTTAAGAGGGTCTATATTTTTTGAAATGACAAATAAGAAATTATCAAATACTTCTCTGCTATATTGCTGCAGAGTTCAGAGATCATGTTCTGTATCAGGATAATAACACTTTGCACAGAGCTTTCCAGTTTGGTCCAGCTGTCCCACATATGATCTAATCTGATTCTCATGATGATCTTCAGTACTACTGTACCCATTGTATAAATATATATCATATACAACAACTGTATAAGTTAGTAACATCTTTCTGCAACAACTGTTGCAGGGCAGGATGAAAACAAAAAAATAGTTGAAGTGTGTGTGTGTGTGTGTATATACATACATATATTATTTCTTTGAAGGCATTAGAGTATCCAAAGCCATAAAGAGTAAGAGGCCAAGATCTCAAAAAAAAAAAAAAAGGAAACTTAGAGGGTCAACACCAACATGTGTTACTGCTTTTTCCCTTAAATCATTTTTGGGTCCCTGGTGGCTCCTGAGACATCAGAAAGCTGAACGAAAAGTAGCAGCTTGAGGCTAAAAAAGCTGGGCCAAACTTCTTACACTTTTGTAAGACTAAGGGACAAAAGCTGAAGTTCAAAAAGAAAAAAATCCCATTAAACTACCCAGGCCTTCATTTTAGATCACAAAAGGCCTCCATCTTAGGAACAGAAAAAAAAAACAAAATTAAATCAGTGCTCACAAAGACTGAATCCCAGATTTGAATCAACTCAATCCCTGATTGGGTTAAGGTGATGACCCGTCCCCAAGCTGCCTCACAGATACGAAATGAAATTCTCTAGGGATGCAGCCAGCACCATCCAAAGGTTTAGTTTATCTCTACAATTTCTCATATCTGATGTCCTGCAGTAAATCAAATGTTACTAGGCATATCAGAAAACAAGACTGTATGGCCAAAAACAAAGATAAATAAAATGGAAAGAGACCATAGAAGAAACAGCCATTAAATTATTAGACATGTACTTTGAAATATCTTTTATAAATATGTTGAAAAAATAGTTGAAGAGATGGAGAATTTTATCTAAAAACTAGAATCAAATGGAAAGTCTAGACCTGAGAAGTGCATTAGCTAAAATTAAAACTGTAATAGATGAGTTAACAGCAGGAATAGACACAATGAGATGCTTAGTGAATCTAAAGGTCAAAAGAAAAAATTCAGACTGAAGCACAAGCGAAAAAAGTTGGAATATACAGGAGGGGGGAATGTAAAAGACATAAGGTATTCCAGAATAATGTTTGCAGTCCTGGAGGGGAAGAAAGGGAGAAGCGTTCAGAAGTAATTTTGAGGAAATAAGGGCCTTTCACTTCGCAGCCCTGAGAGAAGACATCGAGCCACAAAACTGAAAAGTGCTACAAATCTTAATCAGGGTAAATTCAAAGAAAACTTTACCTAAGACTGATAGTAAAACTTTTGGAAAAACAAAAACAAACAAAATATGAAGCAGTGGGGGGGAGGTTATTTTCTTTAAAGAGAATCAGTATGCCTAAGGGCTGACTACTGAGCAGAAACAATGGAATCCAGATGACAAAATGAAAACTGTAAGTGCTAAAAGAAAATAACTAATTCCTAAATGCCAACCTAGACTTTATTCCCAACAAAAATATTCATCAAAATCAAAGGCAAGAAAAAGTCATTTTCAGACAAATAAAATAGATCTACATTAAAGGACATATTAAAGCAAATATTCAGGAAGAAGGAATAAGATGGTAGTATGGAAATACAGGGAAGAATAAAGAGCAACATAAAGGGTCGAAGTCAATTTCAAGGTGCATTGAAATTAACATTGACTGTGAAATAACAATAGTGCCTGTGGGTTAGCAGCAGAAACAGACACACGCCAAGTTTTTATTTCAAAGTATTTGTTTCAGTAACAAACAGTGAGAGGGAAAAAAGTGGAGTTTAAGGATTCTGAGGCCCTTTCATTGTCTGGGAAATAGTAGAAGCACTAATTTATATTAGATAATAAGAAAAACTGTACATTGAAATCTCTAGAGTAACTACTAAACAAAACATTTATATATATGTATATATATATAAACAAAACATTTATATATATAAATATATGTAGATATAGATATATCTCCAGTCAGGAGAGAAGAAAAACAATAATACAAATTAATTTAAAATAAGATTAGACAGGGCTAAAAACAAAGGAGTATAGAAGACTTGGAACAAATATTATAGAAAACAAATCATAAATGTAAATACAACTATATCTATAACTTCTTGTTGAAAATAGAGTACTCCACTCACACATAGGTGAAACACTGAATTTAAAAAAAAATAAATTTGCCCGGCTGGTGTAGCTCAGTGGATTGAGCGCGGGCTGGGAACCAGAGGGTCCCGGTTTGATTCCCAGTTGGGGCACTTGCCTGGGTTGCAGGCCAGGTCCCCACTGAGGGCCATGTGAGATGCAACCATACATTGTTATTTCTCCCCTCCCTTCTCCTCTCTCTGAAAATAAATAAATAAAATCTTAAAAAAATAAAAAATTAAATAAAAATAAAAAAATAAATTTGATGCTGCTTGTTGTGACAGACCTTAAATATTAGAACACAGAGATGCTGAAAGCAATATATGCATATGTATACATCAATATGCATAGCAATACATATGTTTAGATTTATATATATCAATATATATCAAATACTAATGAAAAGTAAGTTTTTATAGCTATATTAATACCAGAGTAGATTTTAGAGTAGGAATCATTATGAGAAACAAAATGGACAAATAATAATGATAAATAGTTCAATATACCAGGAAGATATAATAATTTCTAGTTTATGCTCCTAATAACTTACCTTTAAAAGACATAAAGCAAATAACAAAATTAAAGGATAAATCAATAAATCCAAAATCACAGTGGTAGGACTTAACACACTATTCTTCATAGCTAATAGAAAAAACAGATAAAAATCATATTAAGTACATAGGTTGAATGATATAAAAAATAATTTAGTTAACATATATAACATTGCACCTACCAATGACAGAATTCATCCAGATGACTTCAGTGGCAAATTCTCTCAAAAAATTAAAGAAGCAATATCCATCTTATTCAAATCTTTTGGATAACAAAACAAACAAACAAAAAAAAGACATTATCCCGAACTCATTGTATGAGGTTAGCACTGCCTTTATATCAAAACTACACAAAAATAGCCCTGGCTGGTGTAGCTCAGTGGATTGAGCGTGGGCTGGGAACCAAAGGGTCCCAGTTCGATTCCCAGTCAGGGCACATGCCTGGGTTGTGGGCCAGGTCCCCAGCAAGGGCCATGTGAGAGGCAACCACACATTGATATTTCTTTCCCTGTCTTTCTCCCTCCCTTCCCTTCTCTCTAAAAATAAATAAATAAAATCTTAAAAAAAAAAAAACTACACAAAAATATTCAAGAAAAGGAAAATACAAACCAGTATCCCTGTGAACATCTATACAAAAATCCTTAGCTAAATTCCATATCTAACCCAGTAATAGGTTAACAGGATGATACAATGTGACCAAGGGTTGGGGGAGGTTATCGCAAGAATCCAAGGTTAGTTTAACACCTCAATAAATGCTGAAAAAGCAATGACAAAATTCAAGATGTACTCATGATTAAAAACTGTTTGCAAACTGGAAATACATGGGAATTTACTTAACCCAAGAAAGTTTATTTTTTCAAACCCATAGGAAGCATTGTATTAGTATTTCAATATTGAAAGACTTCCCACAGAGACCATGATATGTACTAGCACTTCTGTTCAGAACTGTGCTGGGATTCTAACCAGTACAATTAAAAGTTTTTAAGAATAAAATTTAGAATGAAAGAAATAAATGTCACTATTCACAAGAAAAATCTATGTAATTAAAGTTTCTTTTTAATCTACAGATAAACTATGAGAAACTATGAGAGATAAAACATGAGAAATTCATTTGGCAAGGTTCCTACATACAAAACCAATATTTTAAAAAATCAAGTGCATGTTTATATAGAAGTGACAAACTATTAGGAAATAAAATTTAAAATACTGTCATTTACTGGAGCATCAAAACATCATGAAACACTCAAGAATAAACCTAACAAAAGATGTACATGACCACTACACCAAACAGTATTGAAGTAAATTAAAGAAGAAATAAATACCATATGTTGCCGTGTATAATGCCCAAATATAACTTTTCTTGCCCAAATTTTTTAGGGAAAAATAAAGATGTGCGTTATACATGGATATAATGATTACATCCATGGGGGTATAATAATCCCATGTATAATGCACTCAAAACATGGGTGTGCATTATATACAGCAAAATACAGTAAATGTAAAGATAAACCATCTTCATAGATTGGGAGTCTCAATATTATATCAATTCTGTCAAAAAGTGATCTGAGGATTTCTCGTATGTACTCCCATTCAAAGTCTCCAACCTCTAAAGAAACAAACAAAAACAGACTAGAGAGCAACACAATTGATATTCAATAAAAGGACTGTGTAATACAATTGAGGAAAGATCATCTTTTCAACAAATGGTGCTTGAGCACTTGGGTGTCTATATAAAAAAAGTTTGTAACATATACAAAAATTAATTCAAAATGAATCATAGAAATAAATGTAAAACATAAGCTTAAACTTTCCAGAAAACAAACAGAAGAAAAGCTGCAAGACTTGGTTTTAGTGATGCAATTTTAAATAAAACATCAAAAGCACAATCTACAGAAGGAAAAACTGAAAAGTTGGACTTCATCAACATTAAAACTTTGCTCTGTGAAAGGCACTGTTAAGAAAATGAACAAACAAGCCACAGACATAATATGTTTAAATCACATGTCTAATAAAAGACTTCTTTTATTCAGAATATATAAAAAACACTTAAAACTTAGGGAAAAAAAGAAAAGAAACAACCCAATTTTAAAATGGGCAAAGATCTAAACAGATATTTCACTGAAGATGATAGGTAATTATCAAATGAAAACATGAAAATGAAAAAATGTACCAAAGTATTATAAGTCATTAGGGAAATATAAATTAACACCACAACAAGATATCACTACACAATTACTAGAATGGCTTAAATTTCTTAAAAAACTGACAATAAATGCTGCCAAAGATGTAGATCAACAGGAAGTCTCGTTCAATGCTGGTAGAAATGCAAAACGGTACTGCCACTTTGGGAAACTTGTTCTTACAAACACAGACCTACCATTACTATTCACCAATCGCACTCCTGGGACATTAATAAAATGGCTTGAAATTATCTGTCCAAACAAAAGCCTCTATGTCTCTAGCAGCTTCATTCCTAATTGCTAAAAACCAGAAGCACCAAAAAGTCCTTTAACAGAGGAATAGATAAACAAAGCGGCGCATCTAACACCAAAATACTATTCAGCTATAAAAAGGAATGAGCCATTGATCCATACAAAGACAAGGATGAATCTTAAATGCATTGTACTAACTGAAAGGAGCCATATTAAAAAGACTAGTATGTGATAGTATGTGATTTCATTCATATGACATTCTGGGAAAGGCAGAACTATAAAAATTGAAAACAGATTAGTGGTTGCCAGGGGTTCAGGTTAGAGGAAATGGTTGACCACCAAGGGATTTACAGAAGACATACAGGGTAAAGGAAATATTCTGGGGTAGTGGACACATGACTCTATGCATTTATCAAAACTTATAGCACTGTACATTACAAAGAATGAACTTTCTTGTGTGCAAACTACAGAAAAGGAACTGAGCCCATTTGACAAATGATGTCTTGACTAAAAATTACAAGGTATAGACAAAAGAAACCATCTATATTCTAGGAGGTGAATTTCTTTGTCATAGAGATACATATTGACAATGTTGAAACTATTCTACTTGCATACTAGGATTGAACAAATTGGTAAACAGAAGATGGGTGGTGAGCAGCAAGCTTCTCACTGTCAGAGGGAGAGTTACATATAAACACGGGAGGAAGGTTAGAATGAATCTGGTCATGCTGAAAATCAGTGCAAATTCATGTTCAGCTATGTATATACACATATGGATAGACACAGAACAGTTATAAATGTGTACATGCGTAGGTTAGTGCTCATAGATATACATACATACACACATATACAAATGTATTTGTATGTATTTATGTGTGTAGGTGTGTAAATGTATATACACTGTCCAGTGAGAGGACCTAAAAGCAATGGTAACAATGATTACACCTGATGCTCAGATCTTTGTTTCTAAATATCATTCTCCAATGAAAAGAGCAAGGGCTTATTGGAGAAATAACTGATTCTAGGACTGAGGCAGAGAATCTGCAAGATGGGCCTGAAGCATCTTGTAGTGCCAAAAAGTAAGAGAGTACTCCAAAACCAAAAGTATAGGTAATGTCAAAGGGACACAGGAAGCAAGCTGAACATTTTCCCTATGGCGAAAGTGGTA
The DNA here is from genome assembly GCA_004026765.1 of Micronycteris hirsuta. NCBI lineage: Eukaryota > Metazoa > Chordata > Mammalia > Chiroptera > Phyllostomidae > Micronycteris > Micronycteris hirsuta. The sequence continues at coordinate 40,992 of PVJI01005699.1, read as the reverse complement.
TTGAATTATAATCCAAAATATAAAACAAATGTACATGAATCCATACTGATATAAATAAATAAGACAAATCTTTCTTACAGAAGGATGCCAAATAATATGTGAAGATAGTACATTCTACGGGAGGTGAAGCTTAATACCTAACCCCACCACCACCACCACCATCAGTATGGACCAAACTTAATGATTCATTTCCAAAAAATAGAGTAAGGAAAGGAAAAATAGAACTTTAAAAATGGGGAGACCTGGTAAACACTACTTTAACCGAGTGACGAAGGTTCACATCACTAGGGACTGCATGTGGATGTCATGTAGCCCTGATACAATGTGATGGGAAGGGCACTTTAACTCTATTGCATTCTTTCCAAAACCCATAATCCCAGAATATAACAAGAATGCCATTGAAAACCTCACACGAGAGACATTCTACGGAGTAACTAGCCAGTACTCCTTAAGATGTTCAAAATCATGATAGAACATAAAGAAAAGCTGAGAAACAGTCCTGGGACAAAGGAGACCAGAGAGAAGTGACAACTAAACATAAGAGAGACATGACATTCAAATGGTTTGAATCCTGGAAAAAAGGGGAACATTAATGAGTAAAACTGGTGAAATTTAAATAAAGTCTGACATTTAGTTAATAGTAATATATCAATGTCAGTTTCTTATTCTGATAACTGTACCATAGTGATATGAGACATTAAAAAATGTGAGTAACTGGATAAGGGATACACAAGAACTCACTGTGTTATCTATGTAAATTTTCTGTAAGTATAAAATTATGCCAAAATTAAAGTTTTTAAAAAATATTTTAATAAGTTTTTTGCAGGAACACGAAAATTCTAATTTTTACATGGAAATGCCATGAGCCAAGAATAGCCAAGATAGTCTTGGAAAAAAACTTGAAGATTTATGCCACAAGATATTAAGACCTTACAAATCTACAGCTATTAAAAACATTGTGGCACTGTCAAGAATAGACCCACAGCCCCGGATGGTATGGCTCAGTGGACTGAGTGCTGGCCTACGAACCAAATTGTCACTGGTTCGATTCCCAGTCAGGGCACATGCCTGGGTTGCAGGCCAGGTCCCTGATTGGGGGCATGAAAGAGGCAACTAATGGATGTTTTCTCTTGCACATTGATGTTTCTTTCCCTCTCTTTCTCCTTCCCATTCCCAGCTCTAAAAATAAATAAATAAAATATTTTTTAAAAAAGAATTGACCAGTAGAACAATGGACTATAATAGAAAGTTCAGAAACAAACCCTTATATACGCGGCCTGTCCAGAATGTATCCGGCCATGTAATTCAAAAAATGGAGACATTTACTGAAGACACAAGATACAAGAAACATCGTATATAAAACAAGGATGCCTCAGTCCCCTTCAGAGTGGGCACCTTGGGACCTCACACAGTTCTCCAAATTGCCATAAGCAGCCTAGTCATATTTTCCTGAATCTCATCAACAGTCTGAAATCTTCTCCTTTTCAAAGGTGATTTTAGTTTTGGGAAAAGCCAGAAGTCACAGGGTGTCAAGTCTGGGCTGTATGGAGGCTGAGTCACCTGAGTGATTTGTTGTATCACAAAAAAAAACTCTGCAGGAGACACGATGCATGAGCAGCTATGTTGTTGTGATGAAGCTGCCAATCACCAGTTGCCCATAGCTGCTGCCTTCTGAATCATCTGAATGGTTTCATGGAGGAATGTTCAAGCTTAACGTAAAATTTGATGCAATTTCATTGTTCTACTTGCTCAGTCAACAGCCACACAGTACACATGCTCACTCAATGGCATCTACCACCCCCACTGACTAGTACAGTGAAGTCATTATTCACACATGCACTGTCCTTGGCTGCCAAGTTATATCAATTTCACGCAAACCATTCTCATTATTTTAATGATGGCTGGGCTTTTTCTGGACAGGCCTCATATAGACTCTTGACTTATGACAAAGGAGGGCCTAATGACAATGGGAAAATTTTAAAGATTTTTAAAATAAGAGTCCTAATCAATTGGATATTCATATAAAAATTAGCATGGACCCTATCTCAGACCATACGCACAGAAAAATCAATTCCAGGTAGAATGTAGATGTGTACATAAAAGAGGAAGGGGAAGCCTCCGGAAGATAACATAGGCATGTATCTTAGTGACAGGAGACAGGCAACAACGTATTAAATTAGTATGTAAAAAGCATTAATCGTAAAGAAAATGGGTTCTAAAGTAGAGTACACATTAATAATAAAAATATAGATAATCTCATTAAAATAAATGAACAAGAACTTCACGTGATAAAATGCTAAATGCAAAAGAAACCTGTGTTGAATATTTACCCTACTTTATTAATCATTAGGTAAATGCAGACTTAAACCACAATGAGCTGTATCCTCAGCAGAGTAGCTAATAATCAGTGAGATCACCCGGTGTTGAGGAGGATGTGGAGCAACTGACTTTTCATACAATGCTTGTGGGATTGTAAATGGCACAACCACTTTGAAAAACTGTTTTTGTGTGATCTACTAAAGTTGAATATACATGTACTGACCCTGTGTCCCACTAATTTCACACCTACGTAGGTACCAAAGATGAATATGCAAAAATGCACAAGAATATTCATTATAGCAAAATATTGGAAACGATCCAAATATTGATCAACAGTAGAATGGATAAATAAATGGTAATACATTCATACAATAGAAAATAATACAGTAAATAAAAATGTACGTCACTTTTCTACCAAACAATATAGGTGCATCTTATACATATAAAATATGTAGAATAAGACCACAGGCTTCAAAAACAGATAAAATTGACATAAGGATTAGCATTAAAACTAGCTAATGGCTATCTCTGGAAGGGGACTTGAGAGAGTATTCTAAGATACTGTTAATGTTCTATTTCAGCTGGGCGATGGTTACACAGGTGTGTTCAATATGTTATAATTCATTAAACTGTATACTAATGATTTTTGTACATTACTGTATGTATTCCATATTATATTCCAAATTAAAACTTATTTAAAGAAAAAAATTGTATAAACCTACAATTGTCTAAAGGTCATATGAGAAGAGAAGTATAATTCTGGAGAGAAGTTCAACATCTAGTATTAATGAAATGGGAAAGATTTTTTTTCTGACTCAATTCAACTAACATCCAATGAGAAACTACCATATTAAAGTACTATACTTGGTGCTATAAAGAGCAGTAAGGAGAGAAAGACAGAGGCTCTGTCCTGCCTGCCTCTCTCCTGCATACCCTCACCCCTCATATGTTATTTCTAGACCTTTGTATAGATGAACTTAAAAGCAGGTGTTCTTCTAATGAGGCGATATTTATTCCTTATTTCTACTGTAAAGAAAAGCATATGACATACTAGCAGCTTCTCTTCAATCCCTTGCAGAAGGAGAGACTTAACTGACTGATGAATTAGGGAGGAATGACTAGCATTTTACATCTATCTATCTTCATATCTTTCTCTCAAGTTTGGAACTTAATGGGGGAAATGACGTGTTTTACAGAACCCCTTCAAGCCGCAACATGCATCACTGCAGATGATTTACAGATAAGGAGAGTGAGATTCGGAGACATTTAGTAACCACCAATACCAAGAAAGGACCTAGGACTACCCAACACTGACATTCATACTCTTTCCAATATAGTATGCAGTTTCCCAAACAAGCATGAGAGTAAATGGTGGATAGAGTTTAATTCCAACTGGCAAGATCTGGGGCAGCTTCTTGGAAGAGCTGGAATTTGTTACCTGGGTTTTGAAAAATAAACATGTCTTTAAGAATAATGATAAGCCACCTTTTTCCTAACTGGAAAAATAGCCTCCCTTTCTTTATAACCACACAGTTTTCTAAATTTGTCTGTGGGTAAGGACATCTGTTTATGTGGAAAAACGCAAGATGAAACATCCATTACCCAGCTCTGGCCTAATCAGAGTAGAGCTAAATGGTAGACATCATGGTGGTTTGGCAATCCACGCAACCCAGGCTCCAGGTGGCCTTCTCTCTCTCCCTCAGCAACCTAGAAATAAAAATAACGAAAAGGTTATTGTTTGTTCACTGGACAAAGATCTATCTGCCATAGATAGGGAATATTATCAGGCTGCTTTTAAATAGGTCATACAATTCCATGGTTTAGTCATATGCCTAATTCCCATGAATTCTAGTGTGCAAGGCATAAGGCAGACTTTAATTCAGGAATAAGCATCTATTCATTCATCTACTAAAAAAATATTTCTAGGGCATCGTCTGCATTTCAGGCTCTATACTGTGAGCTGTGAAGAACATGGACTTAAGTAGGATTTTTGTCTCTACTCTCCAAGAACTTTAATTTCTTCCATTTCCATGTTTCACTTACAGGCTAATCATTCCCAAATCCAGCCATATTTTTATTTCATATTTTATGAAGTCAAGATTCATAAACACAAACACCCACTAAAAATCTTCTCTTGAATGCACAACAAGCACATCACACCAAGTCCAAAACTAACATCTTCACTTCTCTCCCTCAAAACTTCGCAAACATCCATCCAAACACCCTGTCTTAGAGATACGGGAACCATGCTCTCTATTGCTCTGTTCCTTACTATCTAGAACCTCTCAGTCACCAAGTTCTTCTTCTCCTTTCTAATTACTTCTCAAACTGATTCTTACTTCTCTGCCCTTAAGACTCCTGTGCTGACTCATTATCACCGGCCTGCAATAGGGCAAAAACAACCTAAAGCTGTTGCCGGGGCTCCATTTGCCACACTGAATCCAGTCTAAAATGCAAGTCCAACTGGCTCTCCCATCCTCAGACACATCCAAGACTCCCTAAAACGGCATAATAAAGAACAAGTTCTTTTCATGATATTGAAAGTCCCCCATTTTCTGGCTACTGTATATCTCTTTAGCCTCTTTTGCCATGCCAGACATTAACTTAGTGCTCTAGTAAGGTCCTTATAATTTTCTGCACTATTATCTGTATTCCTTTGTCACGCTCTTCCCTCTCTTTGTTCTGCCTTTCTCCACCTTTATTTTCCGGTCTAAATATTTTTCATTTAAAAGGCTCAACTTATTCTAAATTCCCCTCCTCTTTCAGAATATGCATTCATCTTAGCCTAGCCATATTATACTAACACTGTTTATATAAAAATTCCAGAAGTATCAGAAGTATGTCTTAATTAACCTTTTTTACCCCCAGCATCCATGACATGTCTAGCATATAATAGTAAGTGTTCAACATATATTTACAGATGATAAGGTTATTTTTAATTATATTTTATTGACTATGCTATTACAGTTGTCCCAATTTTTCCTTGTTGTGCCCTTCCACCCAGCACTCCCCACTCCCTCAGGCAATCTCCACACCTTTGTTCATGTCCACGGTCAAACATGTAAGTTCTTTGGCTGCTCCATTTCCTATATTGTACTTACATCCCCATGGCTATTCTGTAACTACCAATTTGTACTTTTTAATCCTCTCACCAATTCATCCATTCCCCAAAACACCTCTCCCATCTGGCAATCATCAAAGTGCTCTCTGTATCCATGATTCTGTCTTTGTTCTTCTTGTTTGCTTAGTTTGTTTTTTAGATTCAATCATTGATAGTTTTGTGTTTTTTTGCCATTTTATTGTTCATAGTTTTGGTCTTTTTCTTAAATAATTTCCTTTAACATTTCATGTAATAAGGGCTTGGTGATGATGAACTCCTTTAGTTTTAGTTTTTTCGTGTCTGGGAAGCTGTTTATCTGCCCTTTGATTCTAAATGATAGCTTTGGTGGGTAGAGCAATATTAGCTATAGGCCCCTGATATTCATGACTTTGAATATGTCTTGCCAATTCCTTCTAACCTGCAAAGTTTTTTTTTTTGAGAAATCAGCTGATAGTTTTATGGAAACTCCCCTGTAGGTAACTAACTGTTTTTCCCTTGCTGCTTTTAAGATTCTGTTTTTATCTTTAACCTTTGGCATTTTAATTATGAAGTGTCTTGGAGTGGGCTTCTTTGTGTCCATCTTGTTTGGGACTCTCTGTGCTTCCTAGACTTGCACGTCTGTTTCCTTCACCAAATTAGGGAAGTTTTCTTTCATTATTTTTTCAGGTAGGTTTCCAACTTCTTGTTCTTTATCTTCTCCTTCTGGCACCTCTATGATGTGAATGTTGGTACTCCTGAAGTTGCCCCAGAGACTCCTTACACTATCTTCATTTTCTGGGATTCTTTTCTTCTTGCTGTTCTCATTGGTTGTTTTTTGCCTCCTTATGTTCCAAATCATTGATTTCATTCTTCACTTCATCCATTCTACTGTTGATTCCCCGTAAATTGCATTTAGTGAATCTTGCATTTCTGACTGGCTCTTTTTTATGTTGTTGAGGTCCTCACTAAGTTCCTTAAGCATCCTTATGACCAGTGTACTCTGCACATGATAGATTGTTTATTTCCATTTTGGTTAGTTCTTTTTCTGGAGTTTTGAACTATTCTTTCATTTGGGCCATATTTCTTTGTCTCCTCATTTTGGCAGCCTCCCTGTGTTTGTTTCTATGTGTTAAATAGAGCTGCTATCACTCCCTGTCTTGTTAGCGTGGCCTAATCCAGTAGATTCTTATAGGGTCCAGTGGCACAGCCTCCCCTATCTCCCAAGCTGGGTACTCAATATGCACCCTCCTCTTGTAGTTGAGTCCTCATTGCTGTTGAAAAGTCAATGGGAGGAATTTACCCAGGCCAGACAGCTGTAACGACTGGCAGTGACAACTGGCCATGAATCTCTGCCCGCCATGAAGAATCAGCTGTGTATGAGCCCACTCCACAGAGCAGAAGTTACTTCAGCAGGGCTCTGGAGCCTGCTGAGCCTACTCCTTGGGCATGTCACTTGTGGAGGTGGTTGGGTGGTAGAGCTTTGATGTGGTCTGTAGCTGTCCACTGGATGTGCATGCTCTGGGTTTTCCTGAGTGGTGCAGGGCAAGGTCAGCCACAACTGTGTTCTGTCTGGGGCCACTTGGCATAAGCTGAAAAGTGATCTTCAGGTGGCTGCTACTTGTGCTAGGCTTGGCGGTACCCAAGCAAGGCCAGGCTGTGAACAAATACCAGCTGCTGCTAGTGCCAGGCCTGGGCCACAAAGCAAGAGGTATGTGGGCTGGGGACATGCTGAGGCTGGCTGTTACTTGTTAGGGAGGAGTTAGGAAGATCTGAAGCATGAGCCAAGTTAAGCCATTAATTTGGAAAAGCTACTGTTTGGGTGGGCCTGTAAGTTTAATGGGATAAAGCCTTGCCAGGGCAGGACAAACAGTGTGAGTTGGGTTAATGGAGTCTCAGATATAACACCCCTCTCTTGTCTCTGTGGCTCTGTTGAGGGAGAGCTCAGAAAAAGAATAATGGCCTTTGCCCACAGTTCTGTCTGGAAGAAAGCTATCCCTTAGCTCTTTCCCTGATGTCAGATACTTCAGTTCCTCCCCATATGCCAATGGTGCCTTTCAAGCTGCTACCCTTTATTTCATGTGGTGGAACTCAGAGGGAGTAAGCAAAGTAAGTCCATGTTCAGGCCCTTTAAAGAAAACTGCTTAGAACTCTAGCAGTTTCTTTTACCAACTCAGTCCTTGCTGGTTTTTACAGTCAGATGTTATGGGGACTTACCTTCTTGGCACAAGAACTTTGGGCTGGGGAGGTGGGAGGTTGGTATGGGGCTGAGACCCCTCATTCCTGAGATTTCCCTCCAAATTTTTATCCACCGCATGTAGGTATGGAACCAGCCCATACCATGTCTCCACCCCCTCCTACCAGTCTGGATGGATGTTATTTCTTTAATTCTGAAGTTGTCAGACTTCCATGCAGTTGAATTTCTGACAGTTTGGAGTCATGGTTGTTCTAAAGTTTAGTTGTAATTTTGATGTGTTTATGTGAGGAGGCAAACCATGTTTACTGCTGCCTTCATCTTGACTAGAAGTCGTGATGAGGTTATTTTTAATAAAAATAAAAAACACTAAACAAATTATGGCATACCCATAAAATGGAATACTATACAACAATAAAAGGAATTGAACTATGAACGCATGTAGTGACATGTGTGACTTTTAAAAGCATTTTGCTAAGGAAATGCAGCTAGACATAAAAGACATATATATACAGTATATATTCTATTCAGAAGAAATTCTGTAAAAGGCAGAATATAGGGAGAGATCCATTCTCTTAGTCCCTCCATCATAGAGCATCTATGTAAAGCATAATCAATCCATGCTTTGTTTCACAATAAAAGCCCTTCCTGTGATCCTTTACAAACTGGGGGAAAGATCATTGGTTGCTGGGCCTCATGATAGGAGGAGGTGATGGACTGCAAAGGGCAGGAGGAGACTCTGGGGGCGGGATGGAAACGTTCTGCGTCTTGGCTGTAGCAATAGTTACATGAATGTATACATTCTGTCAAAATGAATCACACTGTACACTTAAAAGAGTAAATTTTACTGTATGTAAATTTTACCTTATAAAGTGCTACAATGGGTATACAGACAACATACTGTGGAGACTCAAATGAAAAGTACAAAAAACTCTGATTTGAGGAATTGGAGAAGATTCCAATGAAAGTGAGTAGCACTTAGATAGTCGGATAATGGGAAGTAGGACATTTCATGCTGCTATTCCAAATATTATCGTTTGGTTGGGTAACAGTTATAGTACATGATAGTAACCATGGATTAGAAACATTTTGCATATAGTCTCAGAGGTTTTCTGCTATTAATTGTTACGGACGCAAAACAGGCCAGGTTTTCACAAACCAAGTGCAGTGGTCTGAAACCCTTCTTCACTTATGTTCCCTAAGATCAATTTAAGAACATACCTCCGGCTCAAACCACCCCCTTCCCCACACATACACACACCACATTTAACTGGTATTTCCTGATTCTTCATTTTGCTTTGACTCCTAATGAAGTAATTGTTGGGTCATTTCCAAAACCATGTTCTTAGATCATTTTTTAACCTTTTTAGTAAATAGAAGACTGGTCAGGCAAGTCATAGTTTCACTATAGATGTTATTAGCTGATTAAAGAAATGCATATAAAAGAAAAATTGGAATAGAAATTTTCTGTAGTTTTACAGAGAACAGGCTGTATAAGACACACCTAAATAATACCACAGTTGGCCCCAAATCATGACTCTTTTATTAGTAGATAGAACAATTCGTTATACTATATCTATATGGAATTAAAATCATGGTACTTAAATTCTAAATAAAATGTTTTGCAGAAATGGTATTTCCTGCGCACACCAAAAGCCCTGTAGTTGAGCGCATTTTCTAACAGGAACACCAAGGTGAGAAATATGAGATTGCTCTTAGAATCTTTCCAGGACCTAACAGAGGTACAGTACTGTATCGGGAGCTGGTGCATTCAGAGGTCACTTTCAGAGGGACCAGCAATGCATTCTTATCCAATGAGACTCAACCTAAACTCTTGTGGAGCCAGTTCACTTGATCTGTACAGTATATCCAACTTTTTCTGTACTCTAGTGGGCTATTCTGAGTTGTTCATTAGGTGTCGTGAAATACGTGAGTTCTCACTTCTGCTCATCTTGGGTCAGGTTTCACTGAGACCAGCTTGCATCTAACATCTCATCTGCAAACCCACAGAGGCCACCACTGTGGAGGTTGAGCTCAATGAGGTGCCCCCCGCTAGTTACTCCAACACATGTGCATCCCAAAGCAACCCAGATTTGGTGAAAATGTGTCGAGTCACATCAATATAAAACAATAATACATTCTTTCATTTTAGTTACATGGCTAATCCTCAAATTAGCCCCTGTGCTCCAGCATCTAATATAATTTTTTATTCCTACCTCTACTATTGTTTATAAACAACTTCAATCCTCTTATTACACCCTCTTATACTTCTCTCCATTATGCCCTGATATAAATGGCTTTAAGATCTAACAATCCAAATAATGTTAAGAAAAATTGATAAGATATTGTTTTCTAAAAAAATAAAGAAAAAAAGAAATGTTCTTATTCTATTATTAAAGAATAAACAGATACTGTTTCATTCTTGATGTTGATAGATACATATAAGTTAAAATAGTATTTAAATGTTCAAGGTAACCACTAGTTATGTAAACGTGGAGTTCATAACTCCTAAAGCAGTGAAGAAAAAAGAATTAAGGAAGTCTAATGAATACAGCAAAGAGATGCAAAGAACAAAGGGAGGACAGCATGCAGACATAAAATAAGAAAGTAGAAGTAGAACCAGACTCATTAGTTATCATGAAGAGAGTAAATGAGTTAAACTCCTCCACTAAAGCCAAACATTCTCTCTATTCTCTTGGATTAAGCCAAAACACAAACACACACACACACACACCACAATTGTATGCTATGTACAAGACAAACTAAGTTAAAATGGCGTAAAAATATTTTTTTTAAGAAAAGAAAGAAGGAAGTAGCCCTATTTGCATCTACTAAAAAGAAAAAGTCACAGGCTGAAAATGGCATCACTCATGCTAAAACTCCATGATAACAAACCTGGATTTAATGCCTGATCTAATTGCAGTTTCAATTCCCCCCATAAATGTAATCTTAACCAACCTGCCTGGAATTTTCTGGTCAAAAACCAGTAAGGCAATCTGTCAAGTGGGACCTTTCCACCCCCACCGCCACAGAAAAAAGAGGCAATCTGCATGATAAAGAACTTTGTCATTCACTTTCCACCTCCAAGAAGATGTCCCATTCTCAAAAATAATCCTTTCTTTTCTTTGGTTAGTACCTCCCATGTCCCACCTTGCTTCCTATAGAACCCCTCAGAGCACACCTAAAGCAAGAATCCTCAATAAATCCAATGAGATCTTCAGATTCACTGGGTAGAATTTTGTCTTTTTAACACATCAGAGTTGAACTCACGTCAAGAGTATTAAATAAAGAAAAGAGAATTGTTTTATGTCAATGAAGTCACACTCTAGTGAAGACATTACAGAACTAAATATAGACATGCCAAATATCAAATATCAAAGTATAGAAAGCAAAAGCTATTAGGAACACAACAAGTAATTTTTTTAAATGTAATTGTTAGTAGGCTTATCTTTGACAGATTAGACAATAATTACAAATATAAAAGTTCTGGATAACATAAAAAGCCTTAGTGATAGATGTCTGCAAACCTCTGCAAACTGAGAATATACTTTCTTTCCAAATGTTCTTAGAATGTCTTCCAAAACATAAACTAAAATATTGTAAGGAAAACTTCAGTAAGTGATATAATACGATCCTAACTACGTGATTTTGTAAAATAGTTTTAAACTGTTCAACTGCAACTAACAACAAACCATTTAGCAAATTTTAACTATTCATTAGTGACTTAAACTAAAAAAAAATTAAATTATTAGTATCAGCTATTTAGAGAATATCAACAATGGGAGCTACCTAACAAAAGGTATAGCAAAAGCTGTGCTCAGGGGAAAAATTGTAGCTTTGAGTGTTTTATTAGTAAAATAAGAATAAATAAAATTAAAGTATTCAATTTAGAAAGGTAAGAAAACTAAATTATAAATCTAATCTTTTGCCTCTCACATTGCCAAATATTGAAAAGGAATTAGAATATTTATTATTGACAAGTATTTGAGGGGAAAAACACTATTGGTGACTGTATAAATCAGTAAAACCCTGCTTGATGGCAGATTGCCAATAAATGTCAAAAATCCCTAGTAATTCCATTTCAACAAATTTATTGTAATGATGAATTTGCTCAAAAGCCTAACTTGGTATTTAAACCATAAAGCCAAAGTCTATGAACAGTTAAATGTTTGACAGGGAATAAAAAAACAAAACTAATATCAAGAGCAAAAGAATAAGGCAACACTGTGAAATGATTCAGGGGCCTATTATTAGTGACACGGTTATGCTGACATTTCTTCTGGAAACAGAACTGCAGAAAGGAACTCTTTGTAATGTGTACCCATACGATTTGTGAGACTGGCTCCCACCCCTGCATGCCCCGCTGTGCTCTCTCTAATATTGACAGAAATGAAAGGCAGTGTGTTGCTCCTTAACACAGTCCCCTTCCCATCTTAAAACCTAGGCTCCTCTTAGGAAAACAGTGCCCTCAAAGTTCATCGCTTTCTGGTTACCTGTGTTCCACTCAAAGTGCTTCCTCACGATCAGTAAGTACAAGGAGGCCCGTAAGATCATCTATCATTTAATTCCTTTCTTTACCCTCCTATGAGGGTGGCAATACCCTTGATAAAAAAAAAAAGTAACCTAAAAGAGTGACATATTAGAAGACCCCAATTATCATTTTACTTACTCCTTTCTCCCTGAAAACCTAGCATCCCCTGCAGGTAACTTTCTACCCTTTTCATGTACGGTCCGGTTCTCTGGATGTTTCTTGATAAATTCATTTATACTACAGCAGCAATAATAAAGTTTATGCATTAGACCTGTGGTCAGAGTGAATACCAGCATTTTAAGAGAGGAAGGGAAAATATTCTAGGATACCTGAAAATCCAAACCATGATATGGACCAATATAATCCAGACAAGAGAAACGCCATGCTGGTTACATGCAGTTACAGGACAACTTTAAAGTCTTTATGTATTTTAACTTCACAGCAGAAATTGAATCAATAGATGGTTAGATAGATAGATAATCTTGTATAAGACAATAAATTTGATCTCACTAGTTATATTCTCTTCTCAAGTGTTCTGGCAGATTCTATTATCTTCCTAAAAATGAAAGTATGATTAAATTAACATGACAATTTCAGATGAGCCTTCAAAATGGCCTGAGAAGTGTTCTGGCTTATTTACAGAGTTTTTTTGCCTGATGATATAGACAGATGCCTGGAGGACTTTATTGTGTTAAGACACAATTCATTTATATCTTATAAAATTCTCTTTTTACTTCGACATCTAATTCTACATCTGTTTTGCCTCCAACAGTGGGCTTCTTATCTCTCTCAGACCATCTTTTTGTCTGCTGTGTAACCCTAGGGTAACTGAGGCTGCTGCAAGGGAAATCCTAGGCAAAGATTTTTAGCCATTTATACAACATACATTTATTTTGAAGGAGACGAAGTTTCCTAATCAGGGATGCTGTGCATAATTTTACACATGATACTTCCTGCTTTGATTATCAAGCCTTCCATTTCCAGAAAATGGAAAAGAAAAAGAAGCAAATTGCTTCCACATCATTCCCTGGCTAACTAGCCTCTCCTGTAGGGAAATCTATGATAAATCATTTGGAAGGTGTTAACAAAACCTGGGAAGACTGGTCCCATGAAGGAGGGTGTCTCTACTCATGTGCTAGAGGCAGAAAAAAGAAAGAAAGAAGCAAGAGTTGTTGCCCTGGATTTTTCCTTTCCCTCCCTAATCACCTAATTGTATCAAAAAATTCCAGGTCAATGAATTAATGGAAAAAATCACTATCATAACTCTTATCAGAAGGAGGTGGCAGAACAGAAAAAGAAACAGAAGTGGAAGAGGGAAGAGAGGGGACAAGGGGTAGAAAGTTCCCCTCTAGGTTCCCTTTGGCCAAGACCCAGCTCCCTGTGGCTTTCTGGAAGTCACTAAGCGAGTGACTCCAGCGGGGGAACTCTGTCTTCATGCAAACATGATGTGGGAGTGGAGGAAAGGGGAAGTCTCTGGGTGAGGGGCTGACAGAGTGAAGAGGCACCTTGGGACCAGGTTTTGCGGTGCTTCCCAAGCCCTCTGCGCTGCCCGGCCCATAGCCACACAGCTGTGCCGTCACAGGCCTCTCTCTGCCGCTCCACACAGATCTCTCTCTATCTACTGCCTCTAAGCAAACTAAACTATTATGTGAGGTTTACAAGAAAGACATAAGATACAGCTCATATTCTCAAAGAGCTTAGAGTCTAATTTTCCATGGTCAAAATCTCATACTTGGACACCTACCTGATGTACCAAGAAAAACTTGTGCAACAAAAGGCAGATTGAAAATCAATTTGTAACTCCATTTGCTCTCCTATTTCATTTTCTCCCGCATTCCAAGAAATCAAACACCCATCTAATCCAAAGGTAATGGTAAAAAGAGCCCTGAATCTTCAGACCAATGTTTGGGAATTTGGCTCGTCCAAGCTTTTATAAAAAGGAATGGAAGCAGAACCTCAAATCACACACAGGTCCCCGCCTCTGTCTTTAAGTCAGCTCTAACTAGTGCTTAGGTAAGTATACGAACAGCAGAAGTTTCAAAACAATGGGTCATTTAATTTCCAGTGTGTATGTTCTGTGATATGAAACCCTAACATTTAAAAAGTTGCCATGTATTATAATATACAGCTCAGCTTTTTTATGTTTAAAACATTCCCCACATTCCAGAATGCTAATTTGAGGCCAAATGCCTGGAAAATTTCTTCTTTAACTCCTTCATTGACATAAGCCTATTTGATATTTCTGTTGTCCTTAACTGCAATGTTCTGGTTCCCGCATTAGAAGCTCTAGGATCCAAAGAAGGTCTTTAAAAATCAAAGAAGTGGGATGAGGAAAGATAGCAAAGAGTCAGGCAGCTTTGTAATCCCTTTCCCAGGTAGATATGGCCTAGTCCGCTGCTGCCTAGTGAGGCTGACCAGGAAGGGGAAGGAAGGAGCTATGGAGGGCTCCGACCCAATTAAGTGGAGTTCTTGTGGAACCAGCAGTAAGGACCCCTGAGAGCTCAAAGGTATGGCAGCAGCCAACAGCAAGCATCAAGGCCAAGTTGTCAGCTTCCAGGGGGAATCATCACAGTTGAGAAAAACCTTCATAAGTAATTTGAAGTTACATGGTTAGATTTCCTGATTTTTTCTTTCCAAAAGCATAATGATATTGCCCTTCATTTTTTAACCAGCATTTTAAAATTATAACGTAGGGATCCCTGGGAGAAAGAATGCGCAGCCATTTTTATTTAATAAAGCTCAGGATGAGAGAGCAAGTCAGTAAAATACTCAGGGAAATGTGCTTTTGAAAGTCAATGCATTCTGCTATAAGACTGCTCCCTAAGTTAATTTAAGCAACCTGTTATTTGAAAGCTATGTTATATTTTTGGAGGGGTAGTATTGCCTTTTTTAGTCCTCTATTGAGAGAAATTTAAGTGTGCAAACATAATTGCCCCTTTTCTTCTCTTGTCCCAAAGTAGATGTTTCTTTATACTATAGAGGAAATCACAAAATACTCAAAACAGTTTGAATAGCTTCTTGCAATCTCCCACATAAACTCCACGGTGCTGGTTTGCACATTGTCAACCTAGGGTAAATAATATTTAAATGAGTATCCACTTTCTCAACCAGGAGGACTATTTCCCTACCAGAATCTCCTTCCAATTTGACTTAATTGTGCTCTAAGAAGCCATCAGCAACGTTAAGTGTGCTGTAAAATTGGAATTGTATTATACTTTGTGTTCATTAGTATTCCCTTTTTGTATTCGAAGAAGATTTAGAAAGATTTCACACTCCAGTGGTATAAAGAAATACTTCAATACAGCTTCTGGGATAGTCCTGAAGCCAGGAGTGGGTTGGGAGAACACCCTACCCCACCCCCCCACAACAAGGTCCATGTTCTAACTTGTTTCAAAAGCAGCTCATTAAATCACACTTTCTCTTTACATTAATGTTTCCAACTGTTAGTTATTCACATATATTTTACCCAACAGACTGTTTTAACCACCCAAGAACACGATGTCCCCAGAGATAGGCTTTTTAAAAAATAGAAATTAGAAAGTCATTAGTGTATAAATCATATCACTCACTGGAAGAAAATATCGTAAATTGATGGAGCTGAGGCAAGTTTCCTAAGGCAAAGAGAGGTTAGAAAGCCCAAAGGAGAATGAATGTTTATTCATAAATCCAAATGGAATTAATCGAAGCAATTTAGTGCCAGTTTAAAAATAATGTCATCCATCGGAAGTGCTACAATTGTCTTTCGCAGTGGATTCGTTAGCCAGCACTATATTTTGATTACTCTTCTTCGGGGACCAGCTTTAGTCAATTAAAAATGATTTATGATTCTGGGTCTAAACTGTAGTTTGGGGGGAGAAAGTTCATCCATCTAACAACAACATATCCATCTAACTTTGGACTGAAAATTTTTCAAAGATTCCATAATCTGATTGGTTGACATCGAGAGGTGAAAGACATTTAAGAGCTTGATGTAATCAGCATGAATGTTCTATAGATTCTCAAAACCAGAAATGCATTCCTTGCATTCGAATACGTGGCGCTGCAACCTTGCTGCTCACTAAACGCACTTGGGCTTCCCTCTGTGGGTCCCGTGCCTCTGGATCAATCTCGTGTTGGTTTGATACCAGAGAGCAGAGACAGACCACTCTGAGGTTTAAATTGATCCTGTCCGTTTAGTGAATGCTCAAGTGCTTGTGGATTACAACTTGTTCTCTACATGCTGCATCTTAAATCAGCCCGCCCCATATGAAATATGCCAGGAAACAATTTTTTAAACTAAAAAAAATATGTTTTGAACTAAAAATTTTTTTATTCTATAAGAAAATGAACGAAATTAATATACTGAAAAGAATTCAGCCCTGGCTGGTGTAACTCAGTGGACTGAGCATGGGCTACAAACCAAAGAGTCGCTGGTTCAATTCCCAGTCAGGGCACATGCCTGCATTATAGTCGGAGGCACGTGAGAGGCAACCACGCATTGATGTTTTTCTCCCTCTCTTTCTCCTTCCCTTCCCCTCTCTCTAAAAATAAATAAATAAAATCTTTTTTAAAAAACTAAAAAGAAAAGGAATTCAGCAAGCCAAACACTCGATTTTTGACATCTTGTATTTTTTTTAAGATTTTATTTATTTTTAGAGAGAGGAGAAGGGAGGGAGAAAGAGCAATGTATGGTTGCCTCTCACATGGCCCTCACTGGACATGGCCCTCACTGGGGGACCTGGCCTGCAACCCAGGCATGTGCCACAACTGAGAATCGAACTGGGACTTTTGGTTCCCAGCCTGCGCTCAATCCACTGAGCTACACCAGCCAGGGCTTTTTTTTTTTTTTAAAGATTTTATTTATTTATTTTTAGAGAGAGGGGAAGGGAAGGAGAGAGAAAGGGAGAGAAACATCAATGTGTGGTTGCCTCTCACATGGCCCTCACTGGGGACCAGGCCTGCAACCCAGGCATGTGCCCCGACTGGGAATAGAACCGGGACCTTTTGGTTCCCAGCCCGCGCTCAATCCACTAAGCTACAACAGCTGGGCTTGATATCTTATATTTTTAATGAGAAAGTATTCTGTCAGAAATATTTATGTTTTCCCCTTTCATTACTCTTCATTATAAACCATTTCTCTTTTGCTAAATTTTTCCTTCACACGTACCTCTTGCTCTATTTCTACCGCCCAGAGTAGGCCCTCAGCAAATCAGGCTTGGGCCCCCACAGTGACCTCGTGCCTGGTTGTTCATCAGCGTACTCTCTCTCTCTCTCCCTATCACCACCTTGCATATCAGTACTAGAAACACTTGGAAAATATCCCATGCAACAATACATGGCTCTATTCAAAAACTCCAGTATGGCCCTTGGATACAGCCATTATTGTCAACCTGGGCCCCAGGCATGCCACAGATAAGTGTCCCAGGCCACAGCAGAGAAAGAAGCTGACCAGGTGGGATCCCCATCCTTCCCCACTTTAACCAGAGCACATTCACTTTGTTAGTATATTGAATGTCTCTGTTTATTATATTGGTACTATCATTATTATCTGTTTGACATATTGGCAAAATGTGATTTGAAAGAGCATTCCACAACTTTGAAAATGTTTTCACACCATTGATATACATACAAAGTAAAGAGTAAATAATTACATATATTGTTCAAGGCCCCATGGTCTGACCTTACCCCATCAGTACAGGCAGCCACAACGTGGGAGTTGAGTTCGTCTGCGAGTTGGATTGCTTCTACTCAAACCCAGGGCCCACTCCTTGCTAGCACTGCGACCTTTCCTTAACCCGTTACTTACCCCTTCTGAGCCTCTAAAATGCTGATGATGGGCACCTTAGCTAATAAGCTTGTTGTAAGGATTAAATAAAATGATATGTGAAGCACTTAGAACAGTGCCAGACACTAAGGCAAGGATCAGTGGTATCCACCAGGATTGCCCTTTGAGCTGTGAGCCTACAAACCCCTCGTGTGAGCAGAAATAAACAGCCTGTCACCGTTCCACAGACACTCCCTGGCTTTAGGGACACCTTCCATCTTCTGAGCCCATATCCCCAAACTGGAAAGGCCACCACTCCTGGAGGCCACTCCTTTCTCAGCAAGAGTGAGAAGGAGAGGGAGAGGGTGTTTGAAGATACCCATTAAAGCTCCTTATAAGTACAGTGTTCTCTTGGAACATGCTACTCTCTCCCAGTCACTGTTCACTGAAGTATAGTACTGAGAAGTGTGTGCTTTGCTGCAACCATGGGGTGGGGAGAGAACAAACCTGGAAGATGCTCATTTTTGGAGAATCCCAGTTGCTTAAGAAACCCTGAGCATGTATTCACAGACGCCATCCCCGAGCTAAGTACTTACAAAGTCGTTCTGAACTATAATAATTTAGATTTTAAAGTGAATGCTCCTTTTGGCCTGTGTAAACACTAAGTGTCTCTGGCCCCCTTCAAAGAGCAGGAGTCAAGTTTCTTCTTTTGCGCCAGCTTTCTTCTCCTTGCTTCATTCGGCTCGGCGTTGGTTTTTTTTTAACAAGTAATATGTTTTAGTATTTGTACATCCTCCCCACAATGCTTTGAGAAGAAAAGTACCTGATGAGCATACAATAATGTATCCCAGCAAAGACATTCTGCTTGCAATTGCCCATGCAGCTTTCCTTAGCCTTTGCAACAGCTCCCTGTGTTTTGATCAGTAGGAGAAGCAGAGTAATGCACAGGACACTTGGGAATTTCCTCATCTCTGGAACTGCATTAGGTACATTTGGGGGTGGGGGGATGTTGATCTTGTTGAGTCACGAGCACCACGCTTACTCCATTCCGTTTTGTTATGTTGATCAGTTTTACGAAAGCCTCAATCTAACTTGCCATGCCAGCTTCCTTAATAGATTTTCAATTTTTGTATCATTTGTGGTTAATCAGAAAATTATAACCCTGGATTTAATATTTTTCTAGTTTTCCACTCTTTAGTAACCATAGACAAGCCCTATTATGTATCTGCCAACTCCAAAATTCAGTGCTTAGAGGAAAAGGAAGGATCTTTCGCTTTGGCTCCTAGAGCTGTAACCAGAGCACCGCGGATCTCCTGTAAAATCACATCTGGCTTCTTGCCTTTGTTGTCCAGGACAAATCAGGGCCAGGAGACCATCCATCCCCTTGAAATCTTTGGCTGCATACAGAACACCCACTGGGTTGGAGTCTACTTAGCCCATTCTGTACTTTGGCAAAGGAGCAGGATAGAACATACCACTGCTTTTGTCTTTAGATCTTTCTTGTGACCTCACATAACTGAAGAGGAAAAAAACCTTACGGAGTTTATTGATCAGCTGCTACTAGGTGTCAGACATGGTGCTATGTGCTGGGAATTTAAAAATACAGTGCCTTTTTCCTCAAGGAGTTCACCATCTCCTGAGGGAGACACACTTACAAACAGATAAACTCACCATCCTTCGTTAATAACTGAGCAGAACAAACCAGAGGATACATTTACTTAACTGTCAGACATCTCATCAGAAGGAGTTCCAGCACCTCCCAGACGCACAGGAAGGGCCTCCAGACACAATCTTTGGTTCCATGGATCCAGAAGGGAGCAGAATCAACATTCAGAATTTGCCAGGTTATCTGAGCCAGGCCTGGAGGTAATTCTCAACCTATTTATGAGTACAGAGATTGAGATGCCCCACCCTGACAAAACCAAGTGAACCATTCAAAGTCACCCAGGGGTTATACTCCAAAAGAAAGCACTCTGACTTTCATTTTGTGAAATGTGACATGTGTACTACTGACATCGAAGACATGTCACAGCTGGTGATAACAAGCCACAGCTGAGGAGGCCTTGAAATAAGTGTTTTACTTTTCTAGAGGCATCCCATATGCTTAAAAAAAAAAAGAAAAAAAAAGTTAAAACCTGCCTTTTGCTTTTATGAACACTTTCCATTTGGTTGTGGTCTCTTCACACATGGGGTTAATGTCAATCAAGAATATTTTAAACTTCAACTGAGAACCTGTCTACTCTATTTGAATTCTTAGACTGCCTCATGATGATAATACGAGCCTCTTTATGGATGAGCATCATCGTTCTTGGATATTCGCAAGAGAAGGAAGAACTAACTCCTCGGGGAGGGTCCCAAACCCGCTCACAACTCTTCGTGCTCACTTCGCACTGGCCTCTGTAGATTTGCTGCAAGATGTGTAAAATTTTATGTAGTTTGACAGTCCCCTGAGGGCCCTCATGTGCATTGTTTATTCTGCTCCGTATGTGATAGAACATTCACTCACAATTTTCTTCCTGGACAGCTTTAGAGGCTTGGAGACACTGTAAATATTTAGTTCTGAAAGTCAAAACTATCCACTTTTGTTCAAAATACCTCTGTTTGGAAAAGCCTATAACATCTGTTCAGAAGATCTCAGAGCCAGTTTCCAAACTAACACAAACTAGGCAGAAAAACGCAGCATGCTATCACCTGTAAGAGAAGACGTGGACGGTGCAGGGGCAGGGCCTGGTCTGGAGCCCAGATGCATCCCTTAGAATGTTCGGGGCTACAAAAGAAGGAAACTCAGTTCAAAATGGCTTCATCAGTTGTACATGCTTGTTTTCTCCAAATGAAAGAGTTTAGAGGTAGAGACGTTCCAGGATTAATTAATGCAGCAGCTCAAGGACATCCACAAGGACTCAGGTCCTTTCTGCCATTCTCAATGGGCTTTTTCCCTCAGTCTGTGTCTCCGTAGTTGCAAGCTGGCTGCAGCTGCTCCAAACCTTATATCCCACCATTCAATCTTAAGAAAGCAGAACAGAGTGCACCTCTTTCTCATCCCTTTTTTACAACAAAGTACACTTTGCCAGATGCCATTATGTAGAATAATCTTTACATCTGAAGAGGATTCTGTCACAAGACCATTTCCAAAGCAATTAACAGCAAAATAATGGAGTTACCAGTCTTGGCTTAGACTAATCATTACTTAACTTCCTGAGGCTGGGGAAGTGCTTGAAGTTCTTGGCTACCCAGGTTCTGAACAAAATGGTAGGGAAGTGGAAATGACTGTTGGGTAAACAATCGAGTGTCTAGAGCACCAGAGAATACAAGTGCTTGGACTTTGATTTGGATCCAGTGTCTTTAATGACTGCTTTATTGGTCAGGAAAGAAGCCACTCTGAGGCGCTGGTGAAGACCAGCGGGTCTGCAGTGAATATGCCTGCGTTCAAAGCCCAAATCTGCCCTTTTCAAGCTGCATGGCTTCTCACAAGTTACTTAAACTTTCTGTACCTAAATTTCCACATGTCTACAATGTCAGAAAAAAATAGTACCTGCCCCACAGAGTAGCAGTGTAGATTAAATTAAATTAATATTCATAAAATACTTAGCAGAGTATCTAGCACCTGATAAAGATGAGTAATTGTTGTTAATATAATCTTACTCTAAAAACTAGATCTCAATACCTAAAATGATTTAAGAATTATTGTTTTCATCCTGCATTAAAAGGAAACTAACACAAAAATGAGAGGCCACCAAAACTATCTAGAGGTGGGGAAGAGGAGATACCTGAGTTCAAGTGTATCAGTGAAAGCCTAACAACAGCAGTGCCTAAGCACCCACTTGAATTTTAAGTTCATGTTCAACCCTGGGTATATAAGCATTTCATTTATTTTAGGAATCAAAAAGAAAAGCATATTTAGCAATTAGAAATAGCAGTATGAGTTTAAGAATAAGTTTGCCATCTCTTTAGAAAATATCAAAAGGGCAAGATCACTTGTTTAAAAACGTGTGTGTTGGGGTCGTGGTCCCTCTCACTCACCACACTCTTTCTCTGGCTGCCATTCCCCTTCTTTCTTCATTTGGTGACTGCACCCTATAAGAATGCTTAAAACCAAAATCCTTATGTCTCCCTCCTCCTCTTTCATTCTCACAAACACATTTACCAAGAGACTTAAACAAGTGAGCAGGAATTTATAAACTCAGCTTTAAAATCAGGGACACTGGAGTAAGGCATCCAGATTCTCAATAAAACATTGTCTTCAAATTGCAGCTTTGTCAATTGTCAAAATGAATGGCCCTTTGAGATACATTTAGATGACTTTAGACCATCACCTTCTCAACCTTTGCCAGACACTAGATGTAATTATTTATTACAGAGAATGTCTACTTTACTCGGCTAGATGTCCTTTGTTTTGATCTTAAGTGGATTCGGCACCCTAGAAAAGCAAGCTAAAATGGTTCGCCCATCAAAACAAAAAGATGAACAGGCTCAATCAGCACTGCTCGCTTAGCTGCTCTTTGCACTAAGACCAGCGCCCTTGTTGCATCTCTGATGTATGACCGACACAAACTAGAATTTTAAATGACACTTGTAAATTTTATGTGTAGCCTCATTTGAAATGTGCTCTGAGAAACTTTCAGTCTGACGCTAAGCTATTAGAACATCAGTGTGTTTCTGGTTTGAATATGACAAACAAAATAGCAAATCTCCCCTCATGGTTTTATAAATCCCTGGAGCAGTTTTTGAAGCTTGGAAAAATGGTTTTGAAGTTTTCCATAAGCTCCTTATGAAACTTATTCTATGACTTTTCCCAGAACCAAGGACTCTTGAGCCAGAAGACAAAAAGAAAACCTAGAAAGAAAGCACACAAAATATAAAGCAAAAGTGTAAATCTCTGAATCATATAATATAACATCTAGTTTTCTACACCAAATGTAAGTTTGCCATATGGAGATAATAAGGGGAAAATTCCAAATACAATCACCATGGATTCTTTTCTCTGGGGACCTTCGATGTTAGTCCATCCTTACAAAAAGGAAAACACAAAGGATAACAAATAATATACATAAAGTTAGTTGTTAATCAAACTCAGAGGAAGACAAAATAACATTTTGTATGTAAGTAGACAGTTAAGAAACCTTAGGTGTTCCATACAGAAAGTGTACATCCAACACACAACCAAAATTGGGCAAAAATTCAGGGCAATCTGAAAAAAGAATCAATACCAGTTAGGGCAAGAATTAAAAATGACACCATCTAGGCCTGTTCTTGTTTAGGAATGTCAAAAGAAAAGATCTATAATAATTTTTTGGCTTTTCTTTAAAAGAAATTTTTTTTTTACTTCTTTGTTCTGCAAGGAGAAAAAAAAAACAGTAATTAACAAACCACAGATGAGAGTGAATTCTCTCATATAACACAACAGAATATGCCACCCAAGACCACAATTGCTGCCATCTTCACTCGGCATGCCTAATTTTCCCATTGCTTTTTCAAAACTCCTAACCTTAAGGAAGGTGCAGTGAGTTGTCACTTACAGAACCTTAGAAACCATCTAACTGAGATAAGAGTTTGATGGATATTATCTAATTCCCCCATCCAGAAAGACAACAAAGAACAAGCATCAACTCTGGGAAAAAGTCTAGATTGTGCTGTAGGGAATAAAAAATATATGAATTAAGACCTTTTTCCTAAAGTAATTTGCAACAAGTAGGGGAAATGACTATAGATAAAAATAAGTTGTGTGAATAAATGTTATAATAGAGTTGCTCATAAGTGAAAACTTCCAGCAGCATTTATTATTTCTTTTGAATGAAAAGAGTTTATTTTCATTTGGTTGTAACTCTTCACTCTCCCACACTTTGACAACAGAGGTGAATGCAAATCCTGCCTGGGAGGTGGTAGGAAGGCCTGCAAAGCTGGCAGTCCCAGCACTGACAATGACCCTCAGAAATGTATGGAAGATGCCCCCTTCAAGTTGGACTCCCCATAGAATATGAGCAGCATAAGATGGATAAGATGTCTGCCGTATTCATAACTATTTCCCTAGAGCAGGGGTCCCCAGGCAGCAGACCTGTTCTGGTCCAGGCCTGTTAGGAACCAGGCCACACAGCAGGAGGTGAGCTTTAATGTAATGAACTTGAATCATCCTGAAACCATCCCCCACCCCCTCAGTTCATGGAAAAATTGTCTTCCATGGAACCAGTCCCTAGTGCCAAAAAGTGTGGGAATTACTGTCCTAGAACCTAGAAAAATGACTAGAACCTAGCCAAGTGCTCAATTAAAATTGTTTCCATTACTGTTAGATCATTCTGTGCAGTTTTGTTTGGGGGGTGAGGGGGACATGTAGCTTGTGATAGAGCTATTTAGTTAATTTCACTGCTACTCTTTAAATTGTCTAGCTTAGTTGTGGGAGATGAGGACAGGGTCTTGAAGAGCTGAGGCTAGTAGAGGAGGTATCATTGCAAACTTGGATCTGGAGGCACGCTGAAACCAATGGGGTGGACAGAAATACAATTGGGACAGAGGATGGTAATGAGTTAACTAAACAAAGTAAAGAGTAGGACCCAGGATATGAGTAAGTCAGGGAAGCCTGAGGAGGAACCAGTGCAAGCAAATAGAAGGGAAGCCTGAGAAAATGCCTGAGATGAGCTGCTGCCGCCTGTGTGATATATGAGCAAGCTGCCTATTGCTAAAGAGTGAGGAACCAAGTGAGTGTAGATAATTGTTTTGCACCTCATCCCACATCAGACCGAAATACCTTCTCTAAGAATCAAATGACTAAAAATAAATACACAAAAATCAACAGCATTCACTGGAATGAACAAGTAGAAAATTCTTTTTTATCCTTACCTGAGGACATTTTTTCATTGCTTTTAGAGAGAGAGAGAGAAAACAGAGAGACATCAATCGGTTGCCTCTTGAAGGCTCCCTGAATGGGGATCAAACCCACAAACTTCCGTTATACGGGGTGAGATTCCAACAAGCTGAGCCACACACACTTGCTGGGGTGAAAATACGTTTTTAAGATCTAATTCAAAATAACAACAAAAATTATAAAACTAACAAAAATGTTTCATACTAATTTAAAGAAAACTTTACTAAGAAAAAAGACCAGAATAAGTGGAGTGAGATAACATAGTCCTGATTTCAAAAAGTCAGTATTTTAAAACTATCAATTCCCTCATGGTAATCTGTAATTTAAATATATTTTTGGTCTAGATCCAACTGAATACTTTCCATGCCTGATAAATTATAACATTCATCCAGCAGACAAAATTGAGAAAAGAGCCAAGAAATAATTTTAAAAAGAACAGTGAGTAGAAAATGTAACACTTTAATTGAAATACTTTGCTCTTGGTACAATAATAAATAGATAAACAAACAAATGCAAATATCAGAAGTTGACCACTTATATACATATAAATTTAATAAAAGAGAAATGTGGCATGTGAACGCAACAAGAAAATGATAAATTATTCAAAAAGAGCTTGAAAAAATAAGCTGTGTGGGAGGGAGACGGCAGGGAGCCGATGAAAGCTATACCCACCTCCTCTTCGGAACAAACTGGAATTACAGCTAAAATACAGAACGATCAATCCCAATAACCAATGGAAGACCAACTGAACAGAAGTCTTATAACCAAGGATTTACAGAAGAAGCTTCACCAAGACTGCTAGGAATTGTGGAGATGAGAAAAGGGCCAGTGCTGCTCCCAGGGATGGTGGCTAAGGTTCCAGAGGGATATCTCAGCTGCACAGTTTTCTCCTGAAAAGAGTGGGGTCTCAATTCCATACCAGACTCCCAAGCACAGAGCACCAGAGCCAGAAGGAGGTGCCCACATAACCTATAGCTATAAAAATCAATGGGATTCTGTTCACCAAGGAGAGATAAGAGTCTGCTAGAGGCACAGGTGCCCTGTTGCAGGGCCAAGACACAAAATTTTGATCACAGCCACTCACCCTGAACTCTGGTGGGGGGAGGGCAGAGCGGACTAGAGTGGTGCTAGAAGATTGGGGTTTGTGGCTCTGGGGAGAGAGCTGAAAGGACAGCCACCAGGATCCCTGTGCTGAGCCCACACCACAGATGCCATTTTTCTTGGACAGAGCACTTCCCTGAGGAAATGCAATAGCCCCACACTCTGGCCTCCCTGTCGTCCTACCCTGCAGAGCTATGCCCTGTGGAGGAGTCAGCTGTCTGGAGCAGAAGTTGGGCAGATTCAGTGACTGAGTTGTATGGCTCTGGGGCAGAGGCCACACCTCCCACCTTCCCTGAAGCCCTACCAGCACCTCCCCTCAGGGGAGATCTACTAGCCCCATCCTCTCCAATCCCAATGGCCCCACTCTGCTGAGCTGTTTCCTCCTGGAAGAATCTGGGACACACTGAGTTGTATGGCTCTAGGACAGAATGACTTTTTCCTCTCATGACTGACTGGAGCAGAGCCCTCCCTTCACATGGCCAAATCTTGGTAAATTCTACTGACTTCACACTGATGACTCCCTGAGACCTCATGCCAACACAAAGGTATGTGAGCACCCAGTGTGTAGCAGTTAGACTTGATATACCTCAGGCATTTGTTGAGTGGCCTCAAACCCCAACCTGGCACCAAGTTTAAACTTTTATCAGTCGGTTGAATACAACTCACCACTACCAGGTGACTCATCAAGAGCTTACCTCATACAACTCAAGTACTGCTAGAGGCTTTTTCAGCGACTGAGCCAAACAGGCAGCTGGCAGGTGGAGGCAGGCAGAGGTGGACCTCAGGGTGCTTTGGGACTTTTGCTGACCAGGCTCTGGGAGCAGTACTGGTAAAAGCTAGCCTTGGTGCACAGCTTGGTTCTTCCTCTGCATACCCAGTCCCAACAAAGTCAGCCTCAAACTGCAGATCACTTACAACTCCAAACAGATTACCCAAGGCCCGTCACAGGCAGCCTCTGACATTGGTCTGCACCAGTGTCTTTCCCAAGAGGCCCAGAACCAACATACTCAGAGGCCAGCTTCAGACAACTTCAGAGCAGGATCCAATAAGTTTCACAAGGGACATATCCAAAGGGAGGTCTCAGCTGGCACTAGACGCTGCCGAGGCAAAGACTGCTTCTTATGGGCAGCACCTGCACAGCAGCTCGCGTGTCATAGTCAGGGATGAGCCTCACAGTCAGTCAGCCTGAGGGTCAATCCCACGCACTAATGGTCCAATAGCAATCAAGACTCGATTACAGCAGTAGAGCCAACATAACTCACACAAGGGACACTCCTGGGGCACCCAATCTCCTTAATCAGGTGATTAAGGAGACTGTGCCACCAGACCCCACAGGACATCTATTATGTAAGGCCACCCTACCAAGACTGGGAATCATAGCAGACCTATCTAATACATAGTAACAAACACAAAGAGACAGCCAAAATGAGGAGACAAAGAAACATGCTCCAAATGAAATAACAAGGGCAATCTCCAGAAAAAGAGGTTAGTGAAATGGAAGCAAACAATTTATAAGATATAGATTTCAAAGTAACAATTATAAGAATGCTTGACAGCATAAAAAAAGGACATAGAAACCATTACAGAAGATCCAGTCAAAAATGAAGAACATGGTATCAAATGAAGAATACACTGGAAGAAATAAACAGTAGGTTGGATAAAGCATAGGACAGAATCAGTGATAGGAAAGACAAGGTAGCAGAAAATACCTAATCAGAGAAGAAAATAGAAAAAAAAAGAATTTTTAAAAAATGAAGATAGTTTAAAGGACTTTTGGGACAACATGAAGTACAACAGCACCTGCATCATAGGTGTACCAGAAGGAAAAGAGAGAGAGCAAGGAATTGAGAACCCTTTTGAAGAAATAATGACTGAATAGTTTCCTAAACTGGTGAGTGAAAAGGAAACACAAGTCCAGGAAACACAGAGAGTCCCAAACATAAAGAACCCAAAGAGGCCCACACCAAGACACATCATAATGAAAATGCAAAGATTAAAGACAAAGAAAGAATCTTAAAAGCAGCAAGAGAAACACAGTTAGTTATCTGCAAGGGAGCTCCCATTAGACTGACAACTGATTTCTCAACAGAAACATTTCAGGCCACAAGGGATTGACATGAAATATTTAAAAGAATGCAAAGCAGCAAGGACCAATAACCAGTTACTTTACCAGAAAA
This sequence comes from Micronycteris hirsuta, assembly GCA_004026765.1. Lineage (NCBI taxonomy): Eukaryota > Metazoa > Chordata > Mammalia > Chiroptera > Phyllostomidae > Micronycteris > Micronycteris hirsuta. The sequence continues at coordinate 12,995 of PVJI01005699.1, read as the reverse complement.
GCTATCATTTAAAATTGAAGGAGAAATAAAGAGCTTCCCAGATGAGAAAAAAACTAAAGGAGTTTATTACCACCAAACCAGTAGTGCAAGTAATGTTAAATGGTCTTCTTTAAGAAGAAAAAGAAGAAAGATAAAAGCAGAGTAGCATAGTTAAAAAAAATAAAATGGAAATAAATATGTACCTATCAATAATTACTTTAAATGTAAATGGCTTAAATGCTCCAATCGAAAGACATAGGGTAGTTGAATGGATAAGAAATTAAGACCCATATATATGCTGTCTAGAAGAGGTGCACCTCAGAATGAAAAATACAAACAGATTAAAAGTAAGAGGATGGAAAAAGCTATTTCATGAAAATGGAAATGGAAATAAAGCTGGGGTAGCAATACTTGTAAGTGACAAAATAAACTTTAGAACAAATGCTAAAGAGACAAAGAAGGACATTACCTATTGATAAAGGGAGCAATCCAACAAGAGGTTATAACCCTTGTGAGCATTTATGCACCCAGATATGTAAAGCAAACCTTGATGGACATAAAAGAATAAATCAACAGTAATACAATTATAGTAGGTGATTTTAATACCCCACTCACATCAATAGATAGATCTTCCAGACCAAAAAATTAAGAAGGAAACAGTGGCCTTAAATGACACATTAGATCAGATACATTTAATTGATATCTTCAGAGTATTTCACTCAAAAGCAGCAGAATATACATTCTTTTCAAGTGCACATTGAACATTTTCTAGGATAAACCACATGTTAAAGCACAAAACAAGTCTCGATAAAGTTTAAAAGACCGAAATTATATCAAGCATACTCTCTGACCATAATGGTATGAAACTAGAAATCAATCACAAGAAACAAAACAAAAATCACACAAAGACATCAAGGCTAAATAATGTTGCTAAACAATGAATGGGTTAAAAATGAGATTAAGAAAGAAATCAAAAGATATCTTGAAACAAATGAAAATGAGAACACAACAAATCCAAACCCATGGAACATGGCAAAATCAGTTCTAAAAGGGAAATTCACAGTACTACCAGCCTATCTCAAGACACAAGAAAAATTTTAAATAAATAATCTAATTTCACATTTAAAGGAACCAGAGAAAGAACAACAAAACAAAGCCCAAAGTGAGTAGAAGAAAGGAAATAATAAAAATGAGAGCAGAAACAAACAAAAGAGAGTCTAAAAATCAATATAAAAGGTCAATGAATCTAAGAAGTGGTTCTTTGAAAAGATAAACAAAACTGAAAAGCTTTTAACCAGACTAATCAAGGGAAAAAAAGAGAGAGGGCCCAAATGAAAGAAAAAATGAAAGAGCAGTAACAACTGACATCATAGAAATGCAAAGGATTTTAAGAAAATACTGTGGACTGTATGCCTACAAATTGGACAACCTGGACAAAATTTATAAATTTCTAGAAATATACAATCTTCCAAAACTGAATCAGGAGGAATCAGAAAATCTGAGTAAACTAATGAAATTGAATCAGTAATAAAAATACTCTCAGCAAACAAAAGTCCTGGACCAGATGGCTTCACAGGTGAATTTTACCAAACATTCAAAGAAGAAATAACACCCATCCTTCCCAAACTATTCCAAAAAATTCAAGAGAAAAGAAGACTCCCAAGCTTATTTTACAAGGCCAGCAATATCCTAATTCCAAAACCAGATAAAAACCACTACAAAGAAAAAAAAATTATAGGCCAAAATCCATGTTGAACACAGACGCTAAAATTCTCAACAAAATATTAGCAAACAGATCCAACAATATGTTAAGAAGATCACACACAGTGATCGAGTGTGATTTATTCCAGGGATGCAGGTTGGTACAATATTCACAAATCAATAAATGTGATATATCACATAAGCATTAAAAAGATAAAAATCATATGATCATATCAATAGATGCAGAAAAAGCATTTAATAAAATCCAGCACCCATTTATGATAAAAACTCCCAGCAAAGTGGAAATAGAGGGATTATATCTGAACATAATAAAGACCATATAAGACAAACCCACAGCCAACATCATACTTAATGGGCAAAAACTAAAAGCATGTCCCTTAAAATCAGGAACAAGACAGGGATATCTGCTTTCACCACTTTTATTTAACACAGTACTGGAAGTCCTAGCCAACAGGTGTGTCCCAAGACAGATGCATGGTGATAAGGAATACAGACCCAGAAAATATGCAGGGATTCCAGAAAGCAGCTGGCCTCAGGGCGTTGTGGCGCTAAGAAAGTCCAGGCACAGGACTGACACTCAAGGCTATTATTCAGCAAAAATGGACACCAGACAGTCATGATTTGGGAGGACGAAGTAACCGTCAGACCATCCAGTCAGGGATGTAACTCTAAGACAGGGGTTTCCAAGCAAAGGTTATTTCCTCCACTGGGAAAACTAAGCAATGTCTGGAGACATTTTGGTTGTCATACCTTGGGAGGGGACTTCAGACATCTGGTCATCAGAGGCCAAGGATGCTGCTAAACATCCTACAGTGGACCAAAGAGTCCCCTGCAACAAAAAAAAATTATATGGCCTAAAATAATGCCACTGTTGAGAAATCCCGGTATAAGGAGTAAGACAGAAACAGTTACAGGGAACATGCTACAACTCAGGGAACAGGAGTTAACCCCACAAAGGAGGCAGAAATGTGAAACTGAAGCAAGATCAACAGAGTGAAACTGAGTTTGAACTCAGTCACCTGAGCTACCAAGCTAGGTTCTTTAGTTTCCTCCTAATTAAGGACCATATCCATGCATCACAGTCACCTTTTGAGCTCAGCTGGTTCAGTGGTCCGATCTGCCTTCCTTGAAGTGCAAAGGGTGAGAGAAAGGCAACAAGCTCTTTGGTCTACGAAATGAAAGACACCCTGGGAGCTGGTCCGTGCTCCAATAGTTACTAGCCAAGGGACCTTGCACAATTTATTTAATCCCTGCACCTCAATTTCCTGGTCTATAAAATAGCAATAATAATAGCATTTGCACTCAGAATTGCTACAAAACTAAAACAGGATAATGCATGATAAATGCTTCTAACACTGTGGGCAATTCATATGACATGGTTGATAATTACTAGTTATAGATAGGGGTCAAATAGCTGGGGTGGGGGTGTTTTTAAATAGGAGAAGAGAGAAAAAGAAGTGAAGCAGGACATGACTGGACTAATCCACCCCAAAATTATCAGGCAGTGTGTTCTCAGAAAATAATCAGTCAGGAATTAGATTTCCTCAAAGCTAGAGTTTTAGCATGGGTTTTAGTAAGAACTAAATAAATAATAATACCAAAAGAAAATTTCTCTGATATACTTGGTTAAAGGGTTTCAATGATTAAACTCCTATGAAAGGCTAACTCCCTCTTTCCTGGAATGATTAATTGCCATATTCTGTTCTCAGGCTTACATTGTGAAACATTCTGGGCCTGATATTTTTCCCTTACTTAATCAAAGATATTCTTGCATACATCCAGTCCCCCTTCTTCTCACAACATTAAAATACAATGCTGTACTCTGTTCTGAGCATCTAACACAGATGAATGAAGAACTCTGACCAAAAGGGCCCTGCTTGTCCTATTCTAATGCATGATTAATTTTCTGGAATTTGTATAATGAGAAACAAAAAAAGAAAACAAAATCAGAGGAAGTGGAAGGCCATTTTATCGTGCATTTGTTCCTAAAAATGGCTTGGCTAGAGTTTCCAACCCCTGCTAAATCCCCACACACACTAAAGAAAACCACCAACATGTGATAAAACCTTATCATCATTAAGATGCCAGTAGAGAAAAAAATCACCTAAAAGTTCAGCTCCTCAGATTCCATCTAAGGAAGGATACTGAGCAAAATTCCAGAGGCCTTTTGTACAAAATGCTGTGCCTCTGAAGCTCCCCTTCAGTATGGATTCCCAAAGAAATTTAGAAGGCTCCCAGTTGGTGTTTCCTGAGTTACAGAAAATGAATATTGACAATCACCAAAGATGAAAGCCTTTATATATTGAATACATTGGGCATTTCGAAAAGTATACTAAATCGCTCAACTGGAATATATATGTGTGTGTGTGTGTGTGTGTGTGTGTGTGTGTACACATACACACATATATATATCCTTAAATAATGACCATTTAAAATCCAGGGCAATCAGGGCCATGTCCACACATCATAGTGACCTTACGAGCTCAGCTGGTTCAGTTGTCCAACCTGCCTTCCTTGAAGTGCAGAGGGTGAGAGAAAGGCAACAAGCTCTTTGGCCTACTAATTATTTTCCAGGAAAAGAGGAAGTGGGCCTAACTCGGGATAACATCTTTGGTAATAACAACGCACATTTGTAGCTTTACCACCTGCTTTCACATATATTATCGCATTTGAGCTCAATGCACCCATTTTACGACTGTCGGGAAACTCAGGCTTGGAGAAGTTAAGAGACTCACCCAAGGTCACACAGGTAGACAGTACTGAAAAGGGACTTACACCCAGATACAACTTATTCACATCCTATTCTCGTGAGCCCATACAGCGTGCTACTTCCAGCACCGTCTCCAGTCAAGAAATGCAGCGGAAGAGGGAAAAGAGGCCCATCTCACCTGAGAGGCTGCTCCCCCACCCTTTCTACCACATCTCACCATTGCCCTGGCAGACGTTTGTGACGGGATCCAGCCGTCTCCTGCCTGACTATTCTCCCGCCTTCTCATTCACAGTAGATACTGCTCTCTGAGGGTTATTGTTACGTTATTTTATATCACTATATCGTATCTAACTTATAGTGTTGGACCCCAAATTAAATGACTTAGTTCCCCTTACTACTATTATATTTATTTATTTTTTTTTAAGATTTTATTTATTTATTTTCAGAGAGAGGAGAAGGGAGGGAGAAAGAGCAATGTATGGTTGCCTCTCACATGGCCCTCACTGGGGACCTGGCCCGCAACCCAGGCATGTGCCCCGACTGGGAATCGAACTGGGACCCTCCGGTTCCCAGCCCGCGCTCAATCCACTGAGCTACACCAGCCAGGCCTATTATATTTATTTATTATTAATTATATTTATTGTCATTCTTCAGTCAAACTGAGAATAGAAAACTTTGAATTGTATCCATATAGTTATTTTATTTTGAAAAATAACTCTTTAATATTGATTTGTATGTGTAAAAGAATTCAATATTGAGTAAAAATGTATGTGTATACAAAGAGAGAGAGAAGCCATTCAAGCTACTTCTAAGATACAAAAAGACTTCAAAATATAAATATAAATTTCAAAGTTCAAAGTGAAAAAATCACTTGTTTTTAATCAGAGTAATAATAAAACTTTGACATGCCAAGTATATTGTTTAAGAATTTACCATTACAGTGCTTATTTAGAATAATTTTTCTTTATTTGAGGTTATATTTAAATCTTTAAAGTATGTTCTAAATTTCCTTTGTCAATAAATCATTATATAAATATGTGCAACTATAGGCAATAACAGAGCTACAAATTGTAATTGTTTCTGGTAATGACAGATTCACAATCTTTGACATAGTAATTTTTGTAATTTCTATAGTAACAGTCATCAAAACATTAGCTAATTAATGCTAAAAAAAATTCCTCACAAACCATGTGAACGTGTAAATTCCTCTGCCCTATTGACACTTAATATACTTCTATTAACTGATTAACATCTATTTACATAACTTGAAAAACAACTGAGAAATCATCTAACATGAGCATAAAATCTGAAGATTATTTTTCCTTGCTTTAAGAAGATAACTTCGTTATTATTCTTTGCTTAAATTGCTTCTATTATTTGGGGGATATACTATCTATCCATCCTTCATTCTCTTCATTGTCTGGGGTTACATTATGTTCAGAGAGTTATCAGCCTTCAACAGCCAAAGTGAGAGAGGCAAATTTTCTTAGCTGCGTGGTTCATAAGATAGTCATCCCACTACTCTCAAACTCATATCCCCACAAAATGTGCCATGTGAGTTAAGAGAAATAAGAAATCCTTCTGTCATATATAAATTCAAAATGCCTCTCCCACTTCCCTCTTCTTTACTTGTATGAATTAATAATTATCATTTATTGAGCACTTAATATCTACCAGATAATGTGCTAAGGGTTCAACATACATATTAGCCCATTTCATAATTATAAAAAACCCTCTGAGGTATGTATTATCATTATCTTTATCATTGCCGTGATATCATCATCATTATAAATAAATACATACATACCTACAAGTAAAAATATTAAGGGTCAAGGAGTTTAATTAATTTACAAGAGATGAGACCGCTCCCCCAATCACACAGCCCATTTTCCTAGTCAGTACACCAATGGTTCTCACACGTCAGCAGGCCACTGATAAAAACTCAGGTTCCTGGGCCTCGTCCCACAGTTTCTGATTCAGCAGGTCTGGGATGAGTCCCCAGAATTTTAATTTCTAATGAGTCCCCAAGTGTCACTGATGTTGCTCAGGAACCGCACCTTGAGAACTATTGCAGTACACTAACTGATGCAGCAACGAAAAACGATCCTTCCTTCCATAGATGGTTCTGTCAAATAAATTGACTGAAACCCTAATGTTTACTTATTTGAGTGGATGTTAGCCAATGTTATTCTGCTGGGGGGATGAGGGGACAGGTGCTGGTATTCAAATAGACATGTTTTCTCACCGAAAAATACCAGTTTTATGTAAGAGTCGGCTTCTTAGAGAGCCTCTTGTGCTTATTTATCAAATCCATAGGGGAGACACGCCCCCAAATTCATGCTATTCTTATTCTTTCCCTGAGAATCTTTAGCCACTTCTTTAATCCCCTGAAGATAAGAATATGACCTACGTATTTATTTTCCAAAACCCGCCGTTGGGCCTCCCCAGTCCAGGTCTGCTGCTGATGTAAAGCTTGTGCACAGCACTAGTGACAAGAAGATGCTGCCGCCCTCTCACAAACCTGCAGGGGCCTTTCCCTGTCCATTACCGGGAATTTGCTCTTCACCCCATAGGTTCAAGAATTGAGCTCATGATTTATTTCTATGATAAATCTGCTTATGCTAAAAAACTATGCCAAGTATAAGCTTGGAACAAGTTTTTATGGGCCAAGTAGTAAACCCCATAAAATCAGCATTTAAAATGGAAAATGTTATTCAGACTAATTATGGGTCGTGCAATTGGGCATTGCTATAGCAAGCATTGCTTAAATGTTATCCCAAATAAGGACATCAGAAGAACATATGGGCTACAGACACGAATCCTTGGTCAGTAATGGAACAAACCTGCAGTGGCAAAGGGGTGTGACTACCACTGACATCCCTGTGGTAATTTCCTCATTAGACAGCCATGTAGTGAGACTTCTCAAGCCGTGGACAAAGGACAAAGGATAATGGTATTTATTTTTAAAATATAGGGGAGAGAAGCGGGAGAGTGGAAAAAAACAGAAGAAATAATTCCTAAATCAAGAAAAAGAATGTCTGGTGGGAAATCTTTTCAAAACCCATTTTGAATAAAAATAAACTTGCTATAAATTCAAGAACTGAAAAGATTCAATTTGGGGGATGCAAACAAATTAGATGTATAAAAACTATTTACTCTAATGGCTACAATTGATATAATTGTAATGATGGGCTATTATTTTTGTTCAACTTCATTTCAATTGAAATAATAGCTTCATGAACAAATCTTAAAGTCCAAGATGACTGATTATACTCTGAGAGTTGAAATGAGTTCTAAATTTGAAATGTTCTTTTCTTTGCTCAAAATGTACAGATGGGGTCTTTGCTGATAATTCTTGGTATTCATAACAAATCAGTCTACATTTCCCAAGTAAACTTATTTTCATTTTATGGTCTTATTAAAAGGCTACAGTGAACATGTGGGGAGAAATAAAGCTTTGTTTTAAAAAATGCCTTAAGGGCCAAGGCAAAATCATGATGTGCAAAGTAAACTATATATTTTTTTTTAAAAAAAGCTTTAAGACATTTTACTCACCAAGTACATATTATTTAACTTGGTTTATTTTTATAACTATTTTTAAAAAGAATTACTATGGATCTCAATGTTCATCTTCTCATCACACACCTTAATAACATAAACGAATACATTCTTAAAAAATGAAATTAACATGTACTTCGAACAAATGATATTAAGTTATATTTAGCATAGTATAGTATGATATATATATTTAATAGAAAATTGGAACAGCATCCAGACAGACAGCACAATCTAGCGTCAATTCAAAATGGAGTTGGTAAGACATTCAGCATTTGGCTATACTATTGGTTCAAAACTCAGGAACTCCCCAGGTGAAATCTGAAGCTGGCCCCATGTACAGAGGACAAGGAAAGACAGAAAAAAGTTGCAGACCACTCCAGATTCATGACTTCCATACATTTGTAGGAGGTGTTGGACCCCAGGGTGTTTCACTGTCAATCACTACAACACCCTCCTCCTTGGTTCCCCTCAGTTTCCCAGGGATTCCACCCCTTAGCATCCTAATCAGGCTCTGGCATAAGTGCTCAGACCTTAACCCTCTGCAGCTTGTGCCCTCCTAGCTTTACAAAGCAACACACTAAGTTCTCCAACCTCTTATCCTGCTCTCCCACCTTCTCTGCTAGGCCTGAAGCTAACAAAAGAGTGGACGACTTCAGGTCCTTCTCTAACCTCAGTTCTCCTTCCAGCTTCAAACTCGAGCTTCAGCCTCTCAGTGGGTATTGGTGGCCAGCCAACTGCCACCGTAGATGCCAGCCCATTGTCGCAGCCATTTGTTTCTCTTTGCCACATTGCACTATGTCAAGTTTCTCAAACAAACACATTAAAGCAGCAGGTGTTTGGGAGTGTCCCTGTTATTAAACAGTCTACAAACTTCTAACATACGGGCTACCCTTCCCTACAGAGAGGTTGAAGGGCAACTCAAGATTCCCCCAACAGAAGCTTCTTTCCCAAGACCTGTCTCTTTAGTCTGCTGCTGGCTTGCCAACTGTTGGTTGGTTGGAGACCTCTAGAGCTTGCCTTGAGTGGCCCACAAGATGAGTAGATTTCTTCTTCCACCAGAATCTTAAAAGTTTATATCGAGGCCTTAATTGACTTTTGTCACGTATACAATCCAAATGGTCTCAAAATACCTTACTTTCTCAAGGCTAAGTCCTTGAAAGGGCTCTGCTATGGAAACAGTGGGTAGAATGTACATTCCAAAGACAGGGGAGGAGTTACGGGGCCTCCAATTGCCCAGTTCCAAATTGAGGGTCAACCTCAATAACCTCCTCCAACATAAGAGTCTAAATTTGAATTAAAAAATTAATTCTGACCCTACTTATTCTGTAAAAGCAAATCTCTTAACCTTTAGGGGTAGAGAATCTATTTTTTCCATTTTTATATATTGCTATTGATAAGATCAAAGAAAGCACTATCAAAATGCTAGAAGCCTATTAGTTAGCTGAGAGATTTATCATCACATCAATCTTATATGAGATTACTAGATATGCCCCAAATCTATTCTTTAAAAAAAGCGTATGGTCACTACTAGGTGTCAGGCACTATGCAAGATGAATAAGACAAGGTCCTTGCCCTTCAAAAACATACAGTCTAGTGAAGGGATTGGGGTGACATACACAAAGGGAAGAAATGAAGTGACATAGCCACTGTGATAGAAGTTGGCGCCATGAAATATGGAAGGAATAGTTTGTTCTTCCACTTGATGGACGAGGAACATAAGGAAATGTTTCAGGTATTTTCCACTTCACAAAGAAGGTGACCATTGAGCTAAGTAAGAGTAGATGTATAGGTGTTCCCAGGTAAGAGAAGGAGGGAGAGAAGTGTCGATGAGGGGCATAAACAAAGGAAAAAGCATGAAATATGATTTATTTAATTAATCACAAATAGTTCAATGCAACTCCATCTTGGTATACAAGGAAGGACTAAAGAGATGAGACTGGAGAGGTAAACTGAGGCTAGATTGTAGTCGATGATAAGGATTTGGGTTTTTATCTTAAGAACACTGGGCAGTTATTGAAAGATTTCAAGCAAAGGAGAAACACAACCAGATCTGGGTTATGGAAAGATTCTTCTAGCAGCTTGCTGAGAATGGATGGGAGAGATCAAAGCTAGAGGCAGAGAGACCATAGGAAGATATTGGAACAACCCAGGTCGGCGATTAACAAGAGCTATACCAGCGCAGCAGTTTGAGAATAGAAACTGGAAGAAGGGAGGACAACAGACTTTAGCTCTTGGTTGGCTGAATGAATGAGGTGATAAGGAAAGGGAGGAGTCATGAATGACTCCCAAATTCCTGTGAGGATAATGGGTATATTTCCTGACATGGAGAATTCATCCACAAGCTCTGGAGTAAAATACAATGGGTTTAGGTTTGACCATTCTGAGTTTGGGGAAACTGGGGCGCCCAGGTGAATGTGACAAGGGAGGAGATCGACATTTAAAAAGCACAGACAAGGCAGCAGCACCTCCAGGCCTCACCCTGCATCAAATGTCAGACACAGTCATTCACAGTTGAGATGTCAGAGCACAGCTTGTCAGTCCACCCCTGCTAATATCAGAGTGTCTATGTTAATATTTAAAGAAGATGGGTAACAAGTAAGATAGTCTTGCTTAAGCACAGGAAAACAAAAATGGAAAATGTGCTTCAAGTTCTTATGGCATACTTAGCAAGAAAAATTACCTCCAAGGGGAAAAAAAAGAAAGAAAAATTATGTCCTAAAAGAAAAAAGAAAAGGAAAAGGTGGGAGAACAATCCCAAGAATAGCTCTTCACTCCCATATTCCTCCCTACCTAATACAGCCACTTATTCAGAGTTACTTGAAGGCCAAGGTCATCTTATACCATGGGACTAGATGATGACCTGGACCCTGGTTAAGCCAGAATTTGCTTCAGTATTTGGTTCATTCTATGATGCTCTGATCAATGGAGCCTGGACTGACACTTTCATCTTCCTATATTCCAGAATGTGCACCTGCCTTCTCATGTGAGACTGCCCCTGGCCCTCTGGATTGATCATCTGAGTTCCCTCCCCGATGTTCCTTCCACGTGGGTACCCTGACATTCCTAAACCAGTCTGCCCAGTAAGCCCCTTTCTCCAGCACCACCCATAAGCTTAGCATAACCCGCCCATTTTATAATTAAAAACATATTAAAATAGCCATGGTGAAAAAGAGTTATTCTCAGTTTATAAAAAGAGAGAGCAAGTTCATTCTGATTCTGTCCATGAGAAGTTTGTAGTCAGATAGAGCACACATAAACAAATGAAGCAGCATTAACCCCAATACACACATTGAATGTATCCAATAAAAGTTGCTAAGGAGACCACCTATATCCAAAGACCACCTTCCGAAATAGCTAAGGGCTCTAAGCATATAGTTTATTTCCCATTAGAGTAATGTTTTTTGAACCTGCCTTAAGAGACCACCTGCCTAACATGAATGCAGGCCATTTACCCAGTACATTAGGCTATTTAAAAAAAAAAGAAAAAGAATTTGCGAAAAGGGGTTGAACAAAATGTTTTGCCTAGCCAGTTCCAGCTTCACATATGCCTTTCTCCGTAAGAAATGCTTTTCTTAAAACCACTGCACACAGGCTTCCCTGCTGAGTTCGCAGGCCCCACGAACTGGAACAACAGGCTTCCAACCGCCCCACAAGCTGCACTGACGCCCAGCAACGGCCCCACTTAATGGGGAATGGTTCACGGAGGGGCTGTGGCTAGCCTTGTTGCAGGTTTCCTGGGGTCAGTTATGGGGACTCCACTCCACTCAAGATCACCAAAAAAATGGGATAATTTGGAGGTTGTTCAGGGCCATCTACACTGACTATGGCATAATTATAGGTTATTTAAGCCCTGAAGAATCATTCCACGTGTGTTAGAAGCATAAACTATAGGGAGCATTGTTAAACTGAAGACCACCTGCCAGAAAGACCACTTAAGTTTAGAACCAGAGGTGGTCTCCATATGCAGATTTCATAGTTTTACATTCTAAGTAACAAAAGGTCAAATACATTGTGTCAGGTGGTAAGTGAAGAGTGAGCATGTTGAGTAAAAGTAGAGTCAGGAAGAAAAACATGGCCTTTCACCTAATTGTTTCAGAAAAGGGACTCTAAGCAATGCGCAGCAACTCCAGTGCAGAAGACAACCTATCACCGGAGATCAGACTTGCGGTCGAGGTGCCGAATCAGGGCGGGGGAACGATACAAGTACTACACCAGTAAATATGGCGGGCCTCAAGGGCTACTGGTTGAAGAGCCAACTCTGCACGAGAACAGCCTCTGTCCAGAAGCTCTTGAGACAATTCTCTCTCAGGCACTACAGGCCAGTGGAATGCCACAGAAATGCACAAGTAAATGCTTAACAGGCTGTAACCTCTAAGGACAGAGATAAATGTGACTATGAATACATACATACACAGAGCCATAAGTCATTATAAATAAATGCCACTTAATAACAGGCAAATGGGGAGGAGGGTTTCTGCTGGTGATCTTCTTGAATCTGGAATATGCACACCCATGAAAAATAAAGAATTAAACTAGGTTCTTAACAGGGCTGCTTTTCCTTGGTCTTTCTGGTTATCAAAGCTTACATAAAACTTCCACCAAAGGAATTAAGGAAGCAATTCCTGCCAGGCTTCCAACACTGAAGGAGCAGAATTTTCCACGACAAGTTGCTAGAAGGTATGTTTGTCATGGCTCTTTTATGCATGCTGTACATGAGCTCTATAATGAGCATATAGTAAAAAAAAAAAAAATCATCATGGCTGGGATATCATGCTAACTTGGCCCAACACATTTGGTTTTATAGGTGATCTTTACCCATTGTTAACAAATACTGTGAAATCCGAGAACCGTGCTTCTAAGCAGCTGTAAGAATTCACTGACTTCTAATATCTCCTCCTGAAAGAGGATAATGGTTAATGAGACACAACCTGAGCACTTTCAGAAAACTCAGTTTTGAAGTAATAGGCCATAATAAAGATATATTAGCACCTAGTTGATACACTATCTAAATTTTATTTTCGACAGA
>PVJI01005698.1:0-93796 GCA_004026765.1 Micronycteris hirsuta | reverse complement strand
TGATGATGAACTCCTTGAACTTGACCTTATCTGGGAAGCACTTTATCTGTCCTTCCATTCTAAATGGTAGCTTTGCTGGATAGAGTACTCTTGGATGTAGGTCCTTGCCCTTCATGACTTGGAATACTTCTTTCCAGCCCCTTCTTGCCTGTAAGATTTCTTTTGAGAAATCAGCTGATAGTCTTATGGGAACTCCTTAGTAGGTAACTCGCTGCCTTTCTCATGCTGCGTTTAAGATTCTCTCTTTATCTTTAACCTTTGGCATTTTTATATGATGTGTCTTGCTGTGGACCTCTTTGGGTCCAACTTGTCTGGGACTCTCTGTGCTTCCTGGACTTGTATGTCTATTCCCTTCGTCAATTTAGGGAAGTTCTCTTTCATTATTTTTTCACAAAAGTTTTCAATTTCTTGCTCTTCCCCTTCTCCTCTTGGCATCCCCATGATTCAGACGTTGGCCCTTTTGGAGATGTCCCACAGTCTTCTTAAATGCTCATTTTTTTGAACTCTTGTTTCTTCATTTTGTTCTGGTTGAATGTTCATCTCTTCCTTGTGTTCTAAATCACTGACTTGAATCCCAGCTTCCTTCCCGTCACTGTTGGTTTCCTGTGGATTTTTCTTAATTTCCCTTAGTAAAGCCTTCATTTCTTCCCTATGCTTTTGCTGTATTCAATGAGATCTTTGAGCATTCTGACCGCCAGTGTTTTGAAGTCTGCATCCAATAGGTTGGCTAGCTCTGCATTGCTTCTCTCTTTTTTGGGGGCTCTGTTCTGTTCCTTCATTTGGGCCATATTTCCCTATCTCCTCATTTTGGCAGTCCCCCTGTGTCTGTGTACTAGGTAGAGCTGCTCTGATTTCCTCGTTTTCTTTTTAACCGCTTCCTCTAGAATTCTCGCTTGGGGTCCTGTTGCACGTCAGGGTTCACGCTGTAGCCCACATACTGTCTTCTCTTGGGAAGTATGGGTTTACTCCTGCGCCTGTGAAGGAGGAATCTCATTGGCCGGCTTATATCTGATCCTCCTTTACCCACGGCTTTTTCGTGTTCTTCTTCGTTCTTCTTATTCCTGATTGCATTTTGTATGACAAAAGCCTTTTTTGATTGGATGTTTGCCTCAGCCCATCTCCTGTTACTTTCCGATCCTTAAACATTGGCTCCTCGTCAGAGTCATTAATGCGTCATTCTCTTTCAACCCCGTAACACGCCTTCATCCACGTGGCGTGCTGTGTGCCCCAGTGGCTGTGTTTTCACACCCATCCTAGTAAAATGATTTTAAGTCCTTTTTGTAAGCTGTGGCACTTCTGTAAACGGCTAAGTAATAACCACAGGGCAACTTTAATCTGACTTCAGGTTAGTATTAAATACAGGAATTATGTGTAAAAAATGAATGAGAAGCCATTTATATTATTAATTTCTAGGTCTTACATACGGAAAAAGTTGTCTTTGTTTAGTGTACCTAAAGAGACCAGGAAACTGAGCACAGGGGTCCCAGAACAGTCAGAGGGTCTGGATATTGGGGCTGCTGTTGACTTGGTTGAGTGAGCCATTTTTTCACTTATTAAATGAGGGGAATCGAACAAATTGGAGGTTTCCAAATTGCATCCGAGCCTTGGGAGTTGCTGGAAAGGGCCCAGGAGAGAGAGCAGGGCATCTCCTAGAGCTGCTCAGCTCCCCACTCTTACATACTGGGTTCCCTCAGATTTTATTTGAAAAGGGATTTTATAGCCCTTTAAAAAAAAGAGTCTCAAAACCCGCCATCTCCCAGGTTTCTGCATTCCGCGAACCAGTAAGAGTTCCGTAAATCGAGGTTGGCCAGGATGGGGAAGGGCGTCACTGCCTGTTGTTTGCCTAATGTGAGGACGTGAAATGAGATGAATACCATGTACTATCGCTGTAATTGCAACACCAAAAAAAAAAAGGAGGAAGGCTGCAATCTCAACAAAAACCTAAAACAAACAAAAACAGCGCTTTAGACTGAGCCAGCTTTAGACGGAATCAACAGCAGGGCTCACCGTGCCCTCGCTCCGGTGGAGACCGGCCAGCCCTGGCTGGGCTGAGCGAGAGGCCGTCCAGAGCTGCTGTTGCAGGCGTCCGTCAAAAATCAGCCCAGAGTAATGTCCATTTTTCAGCGGGGACGAGAAAGGGCTTGCTGGGTTGTTCTCAAAAGGTTGATTTCATTTGGTTTATTTTTAAACTGCTTTTGGTGTTTAAAAATATTCATAAATTTGGTAAGGTATTAAGCAGGAGGGTTTTTTTCTCCCCCTTCGTAATTAGCATATCAAAATATTCACACTTCATGCTCTTTGAATCTTTTGTCCTCACTGAGATCTGAATATTTTAAGCAAAGCACCTCCCCAAGAAGTATTGCAGCCTTGTGGTTGCAATCTAGAGAAAACCTCACTCAGAGGGCTTGTCAGCTGTGGCTCCGTGATGCTGGGGGCGGGGGTGGGGGGGTGGGGTTGGAGGGTGAGGTGCTGTCAGCATGGGACCTGCCTCCCCCACGTTTTCTGTGGCAGGAGAGGATGGATCGGGAGATGGAGCTAATCTTTACGTCGTGTAATGTAGGTTTTCCCTGATGGAGAGACACGTGCGGGTTTGCTGGGGCGTTAAATGCAGTTCGTTGATCACTGGAGAGGAAGAGCCATGGATCACTCACCGAGTGTGCAGTGCACTAGTTACATGTCTGTGCCCTAAACGGCTCCGTAAATTGAAAGGCTTTCTAGAATGCACAATTTTATTAGAAGATTAATGATTCATTTACAGACTGCATTATTATTATATTAATATATAATCAATATAGTTAAGATTTTACACTTTCGTTACAACGGAATCAAGACAGTATAGTTTCAGCTAATACAGACGCACACCAGGATACCGACTTCTTGAATTCATGGGTAGCAGTAAGGAAACTTGTTTGCACACCATCTGAAGCTGCGCTGCTTCCCTTAAGACGGACGGAATTGACCGGAAGAGGATCAGGTTGCTCCCAGCTGCATGGGAGCTGGGCTCAGGCAGGAGCTGGGAGAGCAGGGCATGTGCTGCTCGGGTCTGGTCTCAGGAGTGGCCTGGCTAAGCCATTGCTGCCTCTCAACGCTGCTGTGGCCTTTAACCCAGGCGGCCCTGTGCTGCTGGGTCACCCCACGGTGTCCCAGGACATACTGAGCCTACAGTCAGCTGCACTGTTTAGCTTCGACGGGGAAGGAGAGTGGGGTGGGGACAGTAGCCCCTTTCAAGCTTCCGCTGTTGGTGGAGGGGCGCTGCCACTCACCCACCTTGCAGTCCCCCCACAGGAGAAGGGACCTCGGGTGCCAGGCAGCCTTGACAATGGCCGTTCACTGTGCTGTTGGGAGAAGGGTTATGAGGAAGTGCAAGGTAGCTCAGTGAGGGCTGAGTGATGAGCTAAGAGGCCTCAGTGTTTGGCGTGGCTCCAGGTAGCTAAGTGCTCTTGAGCAGACGGCTAGCCCTCTGGGGACCCGTGTCCTCGTCTGTGAAGTGGTGCTGAAAGTAACCGTTCACCTTTTCGGGTCTGTGCTGGCAGGAACAGAAGCTCCTTCGTATTTCTGACGGTTTTGAGCATTCTTTTTATGTATTTATTTTTGAGAGTATATTTATCAAATCTGGGACAGTGAAAGAAGGAAGGGCTGAGGATGGAAGAAGCAACAGGACATCCCAGGCGGGGCAGCTTTAGCTCAGAGAAAAGGGGGCGTTAGGGACAGGTTCAGGGGGTGAGCCCGGACGAGCTGCCGTTGCCCACTGCTCCCCTGGTTGCACGTCTCGGGACCCTTAGAACTCAGGGAGGAAGAAACGCACGGAGAAGGAAATGGGGAAGAAAGGCGTGGGCGTGCTCCAGAGGGCGCCTGCCTGGCTCGGAGCGTTCCTAGACCGTCAGACACGAGTCTGGCTCTGCGCGTTCCTGTTCGGTTGTGTCCCTCTGGCAGGGAGGACCCGCAGAAACCTGCAAGCAGACAGGAGATGAAGCCGGGAGACGGGGAGAGGAGCAAGGAGCCGGAAGGGCGCTTGCTTTAGACAGGGCGGCCTGGGCGGGCCTCTCTGAGCCGCCGCCATCGAGGGCACAGAAGTGGCGTTCCCCGGCAAGAACACAGCGCCTGCCGGAGCCATGGGGCGGGCGTGGTGTTTTTGAGAAGCTGAAAGCCGGTCACTTTCGTGGAAGCGTGACAAACAGTCAGGAACCTGAGGCAGGACTTCCGCCTCATTCTCAGAAGTCAGTTTCGACTCGGGCAAATAGAGAAACAGAACGGCCCTTCTGGACAACTGTATTTGTAACCGTAACGGACTTGCTGTTCCCCGTGGAAAGCCTTCTCCCAGTCACAGGAAGTCGGAACACTGTGCCATTAGCACACGTTGGTCTGTTCTTTGTTTTCCTTAAAACAGCGACTTCAGATGCCCTTGACCCCACCCTGGGAGACTGGGCAAGCTTTCCTGGTAGGACAGAGTTCCGTTGTCATAGAGTGGGTAAGTGAACTGTCAAGTTTTAAAACTGACCCATAATCACCAGCTGAGTCGCTGGGTCTCCGCATTGAGGATGGTGGGCTGCATCACGGGGTTCCCTGGCAGCGGAAAGGAAGGGGACCTCCCTCCATTAAGCCTGGGCGTGATGTTGTGTTAAAGGGACTGCCTAAGGTGCCCTTTCCCTGGTTTGCACACACGTGTCTGATTCCTGCTTTAACCTCAGGGTAGTCTGTGCTCTCTTTCCTCTGCCTGCCATGCAAAGTCGGTGGCCGGGCTGCGGGAAGGCTTCCTCACCCTGCCATGGGCCAGGCGGCCTTACGCCCAGTGCATTTTAGCGCGGCTGCTGTTCGTCACACCCGGCTGCGGGCAGACGCTCCAGCTGCTTGAACGCCGCCCGTGATAGACTTGCCTCCTCCCTCCGTTTTCATTCCCTCACCCGCACCATTTCTGCGTTAACCTGCCTTGCTTCTGCTTTCAGATTCTCCTTTTTCCTTCCTTTCGTTTCTTTTTGGAGCTTTTATTCCTCACCCACTCAGCCCTTGTGACTTTCTGTCTCCTCTGTGGTCCCCTCGCCCAGCTCTCTCCTGTCTCTCCTGCTCTTCACTCTGCTCCTTCCTTCCCTCCCTTCCCACCAGCTTTTCTTTTCCCGGGACTCACCTCCACCACCTGGGTCCCATCTGTCTTTGATGCAAATGGGGTTTGGCGTTGGGATTCAATCAGTTACCCAGCCAGCTGCAGCAGGTGCCATTTGTACGTTCCAGAGGTCCCCACCCCCAACTCCACCCAGTTTCACTTTTCAGGGTTTGTACTTGTGGTCAGAGGTGGTTGAAAAATGTTAAATGGAAAATTCCAGAAATAAACGATTCATGAGTTTTCGATGGCATGCTGTTCCGAGTGGCATGAGGAAATCTTGCTCGGTCCCGCTCCGTCTGGCCCGGGATGTGAGTCATCCCTTTGTCCAGCATTGTATGCGCCGCCCGCCCGGGCGCTTGGTGGCCGTCTCCATTATCAGAGAGCCCACATTCACACAACTTTCCTCACAGTATGTTGTTATTTGTTACTGTTGTTCCTCTCTGGCTGTGCCTAATTTATAAACTAACCTTTATAAGGAAACGCAGTAGGTACAGGGCTCAGTGCCATCGTGGTTTCAGGCATCCACTGGTGGTCTTGGAACGTACGCCCATGGGTAAGGGGGACTGGCATATTTAAACTTCATGTGAGGGACCCTGGCATATCCTGCTCTGTGTGTGCCCAGGCCCTGAGTGCCTAGTCCTCGTGAGGTCCCGGCGTGGAGGGGACACAGTAATTAATGGTCAGCTTGATGGCACTCGTTATCCACAATTTCTGCCTCCAAAGAAGTTTCCGGATCTTGAAGCTTTCCGTCGGTCCTGACGAGAATGGATTGGGAGCTAGATGACAGGCACAGGAAGTGCTCTGTGCTGTGCGTCACACGACCGCGCAGGCGTCTCTGCAGCCGCGGGGACGGGCGGTGTGTCTGGTGTGGGCGCTGGCGTGTCCGTTCCTGCTGCCTGGCCCGGGAGAGGGCCTGGAAGCGCGCTGCCTCCCCGAACGGGGGCGGGGAGAGACGTGTGTGAGAGTGCTTCATGCATTACAAAGCACCAGACAAATACAGCACCATTATGTTGCCTGTATTCATCATAATCCAATTAGGAATTTTAAATTGGACTCTTCACATCACAAATACATGATTTATGTTTAAATCTGTCTGTTGGAGGAGTGTGTCTCCCACCAAATGATGAGGGCTGGCATGTGCTTGAACCACGGGGAGTAAGGTATTGAAACAAGCCTCTGTTTTGTTTTAGGATGAAATTTAGGATTAGAAGTAGACAAATAACAACGAACATAAATGTGCATTTCTAATAGCAAGTGTTTATACAAATCAATGTGGTGGTTTCCCTTCCATTCATTTTTGTTTTTCAAATGCAAAGCCGTGATATGTTTTATATACGATACAGCTGAGCTGTAGAACACCCTTACCACGAACGGCTTACCGTAGAGTTTCGAAATTCATAAGCTTGAACTTCTTTTGTTTAGTTCCCAGCCTGTGGGAGAGGATGCACTCACCACATTCACCAAAGACATGAATTACAGTCTTTCCTTGCTCATTTTCTTCCTTCCGGGAAACCGCGACCCACTCAGAATGGAGAAATTGGTCAAACCCGTCTCACAAAATCAAGTCATGCTGAGCACACGTGCCTCTGGCCTTTGCTGGGCCCCTCTGATTGGCAGTGAACGAGAAGAGACCTAACTCCGAGCCACCCCCCCATGTCCCCGGTTGTCCTCCCTTAGCAAGCCCCGCATCATTTGCTCGCTCCAGCCTCGTGCATCTCCCGCTTCCTTCTCTTTCATTCCTACAGGCCATGCGGGACGGGCTGGCAGACCTTCCGGAATGGTATGGAATAAAAGACATGCAGGCCCACTGGATCGGGGACTGTGTGGGCTGCCATCTGGACTTCATGTTAAAGGTGACCGAGCAGTGGCCTCTCCCGCAGTGAGTGCTCGCGGGCCCCCTCCGCCTTGTTGCAGCTCAGGGCCACGCCCAGAGGGGGGAGCTCTGCAGCAGCACTGTCGGCCGGAAGGGGGCAGGTCACCTGTGGGGTTTCAAACTGTCCAGTAGCCACAACTTTAGAAGTCCAAAGAAACAGGTGGCATTGATTTTATTAACATATTTTATTTAGCCCATTATATTCACAATGCTACTGTTTCAAGATGTGTTCAGTAACAAAAATCGTGAAGGAGAGAGTTAACCCTCTTGTTTTTAGTGCCTTTCATCCAGGCTCTCAGGGCCGCCTTCTTGGGGTCCTGCGTGTCAGCCTGGGTCCGGTCCCATGTCGAAGGTCTCTGCCTCCCCACCAGGGGGTGGGTCTCGCAGCCCCTCGGCTGCCGGGCGGAGAATGTCTCCTACCTTCTCTCCCTGCCTGACATTTCATTATGGAACGGTCTCCATCTCTGTCCCAGATCCCCCGAAAATGAGATGTCGGGATGGGGCACAGCCCAGCAGGTGCAGGGCCATGTGGCTGTGCCTCTGTGTCCCCAGGCCTGATCTGTAGGTGCCAACTAACTGGGCTGCAGGCCGCAGAGGGGACTTTGGGTTCTAGGACCTGAGCGCCTCACACACCATTTGAACGGACGTGTGGAAGAGGGAGCTCTGTGTCCTCTGTCCGCCACGTAATTGGCCTTCATTCGGTGCCTGATGCGCCTCTTCCTCGAAAGGCACTTGACCAGCCCCAGAACACTCGGCTGTCCTTTCTCTCCTCTTCCAGACAGGGTCAACCTCAGTGACTGTTTCTGGTGAGAAAAGTAGGTGCCTCTGTTTTCACCAGACCTTAAATCCTGCAGAAGAACGTAACTCCTTTCTCAGGACAAGGAATGTAACATCAACTGTTATTTCCGATTTGAGAACAAAGGAGCCAGGAAAGCAGGTGGCCTCTCTCTGAGCATGCCGTGACCTCCTGTGGTCCGGGCCCGGCAGTGGGCACTAGGCAGGGGCCTCTGAAGGGGGAGCTGCGACCCTCTTCTCTCCCGTCCTCTGCCCCACCAGGGTCCATCCTGGGCCCCACATCCCTGGGGCTTTGGCCGGAAGCTGGCCCCACTGTTGACCACTGAGGAGGGGAGGGAGACAGGGACCAGGTAGGGACAGAGGGATGCCTGGAAGTGAAATGACTGTGTTCTCCCCCTGCCAGGTTGATGGGCAAGTCACAGGAGAAAAGCTGACTGCCTACACGGCCACCCCCGAGGCCATTTATGGCACGTCCCATGTTGCTGTCACTCCCAGCCACAGGCTCTTCCACGGGCACAGCTCTCTGAAGGAGGCCCTCCGGGAGGCGCTGGTGCCTGGCAAAGGTGAGTCTGCACGCGGAGGCTGGGATGGAGCGCCCGGCCTCCCATGGTGCCCTGCAGCCCCTCCGGAGTTCATGGCCTCTCTCACGTCGTCTGTGTGGTTTGGTCTTCACCTCGGCCGCACTTTCTGTTTCTTTACTGTAAAGCATAAGGATTACAAAAGAGCTTTGAAAATGTTACATGACTCCCCACCCCCTGGTTCCACTTTGATTACTCGATTGTGTGCTTCTAGGGTTCCTGGCTGAAAGCTCAGCACTTTGCCTTTAAATACAAGAGAGCCTAGATTTAAAGCTCTTTTCTGATAGGAATAGAATCTTCTGCTTCATGCATAATTCTATCATCAAATAAAACTGACCCGACAGGGGCAGGAAGGAAGCCGCTGAGAATCAGGCAATGTTCTCAGCAACTTCATTTGATTATTCGAATGAATTCACACAGTCATCTGAGCAGACGGACAGAGCCCTGCTCCTTGACCGTCTTCAGTGAACGGACGCAGGTGCCCTGGGACTGGCCTAGCGAATAGTACCGGTCAGTGCGGACCTGGGAGGGCCGCTGTGTCAGGCTCCATGGCTGCATGCGCAGAGTCCACCGCTGGCTAACCCAGAGGGAAGGGGGGACCTGCTGGAAGGCTCTGGGAAGCTTGCTGACCAGAGGAAGCCCTGAAGAGCCAGTCTGGAAGGGAGAGGCATAGGCCAGCAGCCCTGGGGGTTTGGGCAGCGGGAGTGCCCCTGAATGGGCACTTGGTTCAAGACCCCTACTGCCAGGAAAGTTGTCTGAGTGCTGTCGCTGGGTCCCTGGCCTTTTTATCGGCCAAGGGCAGGCCAGGTATCTTTCCTGATAGGCCACCAAGACTCACCAGTGGGGAGGGGGTAGCTGTCCAAAGCAAACTCAGAGGCTCTTCCCAGAGGAGGGGGAAGAGGGGTCCTGGGCAGGTGAAGGAAGTCCCCTCTGGATTAGAACAAGGTCTCTGGAGAAATGTCAGCCTTTCTGTGAAAATCTCGCCCCTGCTCTCTTTTCATAGAGTGTAAACTGCCGGGTGCACAGTCTGAATCGTTAGAGTCTCTGAATGATTTAACTCATAAGAATGTTTTGGGTGGTAAGATCAAGGTTTTTGTTTTTTAAATTGCTCTTCTTCAAATAACCAGAACAAAACATTTCCCGACGTCGGTTTGGAAGGACAGACAACGTCGTTTCAACTTCTGATGGTTTTCTTACGGCACGAAAGCCAGGGTTCAGGTCAGCCAACACTTCCTAAGAGCCTGCACGCGCCGCGCTCTCGGGGACATGCAGATGACCTTCCTGGGGGTCATCAGTCCGGCGCAAGACCCATATGACTGGGGTTCATCTCTTTCGTTGCAGATGGAAACTGAGAAAAGACTTTTGAGTTAAAATTTCAGTGTGTGCTTAGAAGGCCCAAAGTAGCTCGCTCTGTTTTATTTTCTACTCAGAAAAACATCAGGATCTTCAACTGTTTAGTTTCAAGGGAAAACTCACAGTTTTTGCTGCCGTGAGTATTTTGACGGTCCTCGGGGCAGGATGGTTGAATGATATCTGAAAGTGTAAACATCTAGCCCTTAGATTTTTTTTTCTTCCAGTTCATTTGGGGACACACATTAAAATGAGGCAACATTAAGAGGGGTGAATGAGCTAATGAGTTATAAAAGGTGGCGCTCCTGACATGAAAAGCACTGTATGCATTTAAAACGTTCTCATATGTGAGACATTATTCGGCGCAAGCCAAGGGCAGGGTCTTCCCGATCAGCTGGGTCAGCGCATCTGACGGGGCCTGACCATTTCGTTTTGGCCCCGAGTGACTCGTTAGCTGCGTTCTCCTCTCTTTTGAATAATCTCTGAAATAATTCCAGTCGGAACTTCACACTCGACTCTAAATGTTCCAGTTCTCATTTTCAGAGTGGAAGTATTCTTTTTGTGGATGTCAGTTTATTCAAAGTCTGTAGACGAATTTGCACTTGACATGGCATTAATCATGTAAGGCCAAATTGCTCTGAGTATAATGTCATTTTCCCGGAAGGTGAATTAGAAGGGCCACAAGAAGATGGACGTGTGCCTCCTGTGGCCTTGAGGTTGCACCTGAAACCCAAATGTCTCCTTTACCACCTGGCTCACCTAGAGAAACAGGGACTTACTTACAGAGGCAGAGGTCGGAGTGGGCCTGACGAGTGTGCCTGGTGAGGCAGAGGGCACAGTGGCTCTCTCCGGCTCCTGCCCGCCCTGCTGACCTCGCCCTGTCTGCGCATCCCAGACGCTCTGCCCTTCCTCTTGGGGAGGAGAGGGTGGGGAAGAAGGGCGGGGAAGAAGGGCATGACCCTTCCCTTCGAGAGCGTGAGCGAGACGCTGCTTCCGCATGTGCCCGTGGCCGCATCTAGTGTCAGCGGTGCTGCTCGGTGCTGCCGTGTGTCCAGCCAGACATGCCACTGCTGAGTCAGACGGGGGGCGGGGGCAGACGCGGACAGGGCCAGCCAGCCGTCTGCGCCACACGCCGCGTCTTGGGTGCGTGCCTCCCTGTGTCTGCGGGATAGGCCCTGATGCCATCTCTGGATCTACCAGTTCTCGACAGAACCTCGTGCTTGTCCTCTTGCCTCCCCGCACCTCGCCTTCCGTCCTCCTAATAACATTACGTCATCACTGCAGAGTCTGCCGATACACACCTCGTCGTCGAGATGGGACAACGTGGAGTCAGAAGTCGGGGGCTCCGCTTTGCGAAGTCTTGGCCCTTCAGCAGCCGGGGCACTGTGGCTGCTGGCTGGGTTCAACCCCGGGGACCCGTGTGGGTCGCGCGTTTCACTCTGTCCCTTCCGTTCCCGACCTGTCTTCCTGACACCCAGGATGAGAGAAGACAGAGCTGGCTTAGATGCCTACGGAGCCTGCCTTTACCTCTGAAAAATCATTCCTAGTTCCTAGGCTTATTTTAACTTTGGGGTTTGTAAAACATGTGTTAGACAATTATTGAAAGGCTGACAACACAGCGAGGGTAAACAGTAAGCACTCATAAATGGCTTACGTTGCCGTAGGCCCAGGTGAACTCACTCATGGAGTTCATCCTCTCATCGCTTCTTTTGGGACTTTGGGTGTTGGTCTTCCCAGCTCCGCGTGTCTGTAGTGAAGGCTCACGTGCGAATGGCTCGTCTCCCTGCGGCAGTACCGTACTAGCTTCATTCTAGGTGGCACACTGCTCTGCAGAGCCCCAAATACAGTGTTTATTGTGACCACATAAATGTCGTGCACAGCTGAGCCAAGGATGCTGTGATTACATTTTCCTCTTTGTACAACTTTCTGTTTTTCCTGAAGTTTGTGATGTCTTCATTTTTTTTCATTTGCTTTGGTATTCTTTGAATCTCTAAGTCTTCCCGCACCTTCCCTGAAGCTCTTCGCACTGTGGTTTTCTACATATTCCAGCCTGTGAGACAAGTACATCAGTTCCCTTTTCATCCTGAAGATGCTCCCGGGGACCCTGGGGCCTGCTAACGTCTGACCTGGTCGCCATCCAGGCCCCTGCTGCTCACCTCTCCTCCTGGGATTCCACCCTGACTTTGTTCTGCAAATACCCTGCCCTCTGTCCTTCCCTGGTCCTGTTTCCTGGATCCCATGTCTCTCTTTCTTGATTTACCCCTTCATTTTGCTGGAACACATGCTTTAGTGTCTCCTAAGGAAGGGTATGTGGGAGGAAGCTGTTTTGACTTTGTATGCCTGGAAGTCTCTCTGCTCAGTCATTTTCTACTCTTGTCCACGCCCACCTTCCAGTGTTATGGTTTAGAATTCCAGATGTCTCCTAGTTTTACCATAAGTAGATTCCTATGTTGCTCATTTGACTGTCTACTTGGCGTGTCTTTCAAAAGGAAAAGGGGGCATGGGAATGCCTTTTCTCCACCATCTGGAAAGTAAAAATGCCATTTTCACATCTTTGTTTATGAGCATGGATGGGCATTTTCCTGTGTTTGTTTAATCTTTTGATTTTCCGCTGGTGTGAATTATCCATGGAATCCCTCAAAGAACACGCTCTTTAACAATCAGCATGAACCACAGGAACTCAGATGCTTGTTTCTCCCCTGTCTCCTCTGAGGTTCGGGCGGCCCCGGCCGGCTGGTACCCACGGGCCTTTGCTCTGGTTTTCAGATTGCCGCACGCCCGTGACAGCGGTGAACATGCTCACCCAGCAGGAGGTCCCTGTCGTCATCTTGGCCAAAGCCGACTTTGAGGGCTCTCTGGACTCAAAAATAGGTAAGTAGCCACTGACGCGTAATCAGGATAATGCATTGAGCAGGCTTAAGATCAAGACACTAGCCTGCTGCCGGCAGGTGCAGGAACTGGCCATGGACTCCGCGATCCAGTTTGCCCCTTTGTAAGAGTGGATGCCCCTTCATTGAATCGCCCCTGTTTATGAACTGCATTTGGAAACATCGGGGATATTGCGCCTTGCCAGTTGCTACTGAGAATAACAAAAGGTGTCTGACCTGCGGATCTCATCAGAAGAGCTGGCTGGCGAGACTCCTACCTGTGATGTGGGGAGCAGGACAAGCAGAGTGAAAATCCCATTTCAGGGTGCAGAACCCACGGCAGCTCCCGAGACAGGGGCTCCGCGCACCCACCACCGATGTGGGCTGGGATTCTGGTGAAAGCTTTGTCGGGGAGGCGGATGGAGCTGTTAGAGAAAAGGATCGTGAGACAGCGGTACACTGACTGCCTGTTTAGAACTGTAAACTGGAGGTCCTTGGCGTCCGCACGCATCCGTGAGCGTTCCCCGGCATTGGCACCTGACCGGAAGGAAGTCTGGGCAGGAGGACCCCAGGATGGCAGCTTAGGGACAGCCCGTCCGCCATCTGCGCTCTGCCCCCAGATGGGCCCAGGCGTCTCTTTCCCATGTTCCCGCTGTGGATTCCAGCCAGCCTCCGAAGGGCCGCACAGCATTTCTTACCAAAATCAGGTTTTCCTCGCGATCCTCAGGTCCGTGTGGCACAAAGTGGTTCGAAGAAACTCCTCCATAGAAAACAGACGTTAAGCCATTCAGGTCATCCTCTTCTGACAGTTCAAACCTGGAATGTGTGTCACTTAAAGGAAATACCACCTGCTGCTTTGAGGCGGTTTATATAGTAAAATTCACCAATACCACTGGCCACGATAAACAGCAGAGGAAGCTCTTATTGATGTGCCTTTTGTTCCTTTTTGGTATTTCGAGTCAAATTACTGACCCAAATTGAGTGCTGTGAAGGAAAAGAAATCTGATGTTTTAGGTGTGCTTGGAAAATCGTTTTCCTGGGGCCGTGGTTTCCCACAGTTTCCCTAAGTTACTGCCTGTGGCTCTCCAAGAACAGAAACAAATCAAACTGGGGAGAGAGAGCAGCACTTTTGCCGTCTCGCCTGCACCTCACGAAGTCTGCACAGTGTCCTGAGCCCAGGTGACCGCCGCCGTGGCCCAGAGCTTTCCCTGTGTGGCCAGATAATCCCGTGTCACAAACCCGCATGCAAATATCACCCCTCGTTACTCCAGACCACACCCTTTCGGAAGGTGGTAAATGGCTCTTTCTTTCCTTCTCGACTGTGAACGCTGCGCAGTGCTATTTATTGCTTGTCCTCGGGCTGCAGCATTTTTGGGGTTCCCTGTGAGCCTGTGTGGGCTTCGCTCGCTGTTCTCTGTCCGTGATCTCACCTGCAGCACCAGCCCCAACGCGTCCGTCTCACCCGGGAGCCCCGGAGCCTGTCTCCCAACGTGAAGCCCCCGCTGAGGCCAGCGTTCCCGAGAGCTTGTTCACAGGGGTCTGGCCTGGGCGGTCTGTGCAGTCCCCTGAGCTCGGCCTCTCTCAGATGCCACATGACGTGTGACTTCCGCAAGGACGTCAGCAGTCCTGGCCGCTGACCCTTCAGCAGGAGTTCTCCGCCTGGGGGCGAGGGGGGGGGCGGTGAGTTGGCCACCAGTGCATTTGGCAACTTTAGAGACGGTTTTTGTTTGTCGCCGCAGGTGGGGCAGGGGATACGACTGGTGGAGGCCAGGGATGCTGCTCGAACGCAGCCCTACAGAACCGGGCACCAAAAACCCTGCTTCTCTGAGTCGCTGAGGCCCGCACCGCAGGCCTTGGCTGTCTCGGGATGAGTGATTTACTTACCGCTCAACTCCATCTCCTCGAGGGCAAGTGTGGGCGGAGAATGAGTGTCTCTCAGAATGTTCTGCTGCCTCTGAGAACAGAGCACAGTTGGAGGAGACCCAGTTGCCAGCCTCTGGCTTCCTGACTGAGTGGATTTTTCTGGGTGCTGGGACATGCCCGAGGCACCGGCCAGCTTCTCAGGAGAAGGGACTGTCCTGTGTCACTGAGAAGGTCCAGGAAGAGGCTCCCCCCGCCCCCGAGACCTGTGGTTCACTATTTCAGTGACAGAAAGCACCCCAAAGTGTATAGGTTAGAATTGCAAGTATTTTGGAAAAGAAACTAAGCAAAAGGAGAATATTTAAACACCACCAAGTCGGAAAGCCGGTTGTGTTGGGGCGGTGGGTTTCTGTACTCCCCTGTCCCGGTGGCTGCGGCGTGGCTTCCACAGCTTCGGCCCGCACAAAGAGGGCGTCTCCTGCAGGAAACTAAAGAGAAGGGTCGGCGCTGGCGGTTCTTTCGTGGTTGGGCATTTTTGCGAAGGAGACGTTTTGTGTCTCTTCCCTTCTCGGTAGGAATTCCCAGCACCAGCTCCGAGGACGCCGTCGTGGCCCAGAGCCTGGGCCTGCCCTACTCCAACGTCATCGAAACCTCGCCAGACGGCATGGAGAGACTGCGCAGCTCCGCCGAGGTGGGTACCCGCGGCCGGGCCCTGAGTGCTAAGTTCATGACCTCACATGAGCCTGACGAGACGTTGGCCTTTGGGGCAAATGACATCCTGCTGTCTCTCTCACTCGTCCCTGCACCTGGCAGCCTCACTGCCTCGTTTCTTAATTTGCAAAAGCAAAATCATATTCCTTTTCAAGCTCTAGAAGTTTCTCCACTCTAAGGCGAACCCAGTTCTAGAATAGTATGGCTATCACGGTAACTAAGCTTTATTTTGGGACCCTTCTGCTTGAGAAAAATGACCTGTTCCGGGAAATCTCTTTCGTTCATGAGCTTCTGGAAGGTACAAACAGTGATGCGTGGGCAAGAGAGACTTTCAGGAGAGCTTGTGAGCATGTGTGCCAGGACAGGGATGCCGTGGGAGGGCAGGACTGAGGAGATCCCGCCCCCCAGGGAGGAAGTGGGTCCTGCCGGAGAGCTCTGTCCTTCCAGGGACACTGCAGGACCTTAATGGAAAGAGCTGCTTTTGATAAACATGACTGTGCTTTCTGATTCCTTAAGCCTCTGGACCATGAGCTCCTTGGGGGTGCCGCCCCCGCCCCCGCAGCATGAGTTTGGACCACCGCCCCTGAACTGGTGCCAAGTGTCCACCGTGCAGCTCGTGAGCAGCCACACTGGCCTGAACCTTGACACCAGTTTCTTTCTCCGAAAAGCATCGGGGGAAAAGAGAGTTTCTCTTTCCTCCTGTTAGGGCTCTGCCCTGCTGGGTGTACAGGGGAAGGAGTTAGGTACCAGAGAGGTCTGGTCCTTCCAGCTGGGACCCTAAGTTCCTTTCCCTGCTTGACCTCATTCCAGCTCTGGGACAAATTGAATTTTTCTTTTCTGGAAATTTCCCCCCCAGTAGAGGGGCAGTCATTAAAAATTCATATTGTGCAGTACTTTACCGGCAGCTGAATGCTGGGGTTTGGTGGTCCGTGCAGGCGGCACTCGGGGCGCCCCAGAACCAGGGCCGCTCTATCCATTGGACAGCCTGTGGAACGTTGCCTCGGGGCCCCCCAAAAGGTTTTCATTTCATTTAAAATCAGAAGAAAAGAGTGCACCTTGAGGGTCAAAAATTATATCCGTTGTTATTCAACACAGTCATAAAGTGTAATTTCCTGTATCGTCTTTGGGAGGAAGGGGCCACCGTGAAAGCGAAGGCCCGCGGGGCTCCCGGGAGCCAGTGCACAGGACCACGTGAACCCAGAGGTCCCAGGGGTGGCGTGGGGAAGTGGGGGGTGTTCCTGTGCCAGGGGGAACAGAATCTCCTTCCCGCTCAGTTCACAGGTATGAACCGGCAGGAAGCGTTTCTAGCCCTGACTCAGAAGGCCCGGAGGATGAGAGTGGGTGGAGATGTGACAAGTGACAAATTGAAGGACTGGCTGATCTCGAGGCAGCGGTACTGGGGCACACCAATCCCCATGATCCACTGCCCAGCCTGCGGCCCTGTGCCCGTGCCCCTGGAGGACTTGCCCGTGACCTTGCCCAGCGTCGCATCCTTCACTGGCAAGGGAGGCTCCCCACTGGCCACGGCTTCGGAGTGGGTGAACTGCCCCTGCCCCAGGTAAGGCGCCATGTCCCCCGGCCGAGGCTGTGTCTGTGGCCCGGCACCCTGCTGGGGCTTCAGACCCCCTTCTCCCCGGGGCTAGCTCTGCGCCCTTTTTCTGGTACTCCCACCAAGGTGGAAAGAATACTGTCGGTCTTTTAGGACCTTTGAGAGAAGGGGCTGGAGTCAGGGGCCCAGCCACTGTGCTGGGCGCCCTCTTCCCAACTCTGAGCTGGGGGAGCGGCCACGTCAACTCACATCTTTCCCATGAGCACCGATCCGACTGACGGGAAAGCTACACACTGTCATCGCAGCTTTCTGAGAGTCCCCTCTCTTTCATGGGGTAGTTCCCGAGAGCTTTGTGGAGATGAGAAGAAGTGTTTTCTCCTCTCTGCCTTAGAGTTTTCACACCTGGTGACCGTGGTGACAGTGGACAGTATCACAAGGGGCAGAGTGGAAGCTGCCACAGTGAGCATGCTCGTGGGGTTCATTCTTCAGTACATTTGTGACAGGCCAGAGTTCTTTCTGTTTAAAGATTTTACTTGTTTATTTTTAGAGAGGGGAAGGGAGGGAAAAAGAAAGAGAGAAAAACATCAAGGTGTGGTCGCCTCTCATGTGTCCCCTGGCAACCGGGGACCTGGCCCGCAACCCAGGCATGTGCCCTGACTAGGAATTGAACCAGCGACCCTTTGGTTTGCAGGCCGGCACTCAATCCACTGAGCCACAGCAGCCAGGGCGACAGGCCAGAGTGTTGATAGAAAAACATCATCCTACTTTGCAAATGTAATTTTTACGATGCCTCACCAGCTGATTACATAAATAGTAACCGATACCAAGCTCCAGTATTTGCCTTCGTCCTTCTGTGGAAAAGCTGTTTTTCTCTGCTTTGTAGATCATGATGAGGATGTTTGGAAATAGTTTCTTCCCCTGCCAGTATGGGGCAGAGTTCGCAGTTGGTAATTAGGCAGCCCCACTTCAGGCTGGGGAGCCAGACAGCAGTGAGTTCCAGTCCTGGCCGGGCTGGTTGGCCTTGGGAAAGCCCCTTGACTTCTCTGAGCTCTGATTTCTAAAACAGTCCCCTTGGAGGGCTGCTCGGAAGACTACATGAACCTGCCGAGTCTTGCACGGTTGCTCCGGCGTTCAGTAACTCGGAGTGAGACACCGCCCTCCCACCCTGCCCGGCCAGCGGTCCTCCCAGGCCCTCACACAGGCGGTCTTGAGGTTGGAGCTGGGGCTTGGCGGCAGGGACAGAAGCTGCTGACCATTTTCAGGTAGAAACTGGGGCCTAGGAGGAAAATAGCACAGCCTCTTTGCTGAAAAGCAGTAACAAAGGGCTCTCCTGCCTGGGATGCTGGTCTTCAGGCCCCGTTCACAGCCTGCAGGGCCTCGCCGTGGGAGCCAGGTTCCCTACACCCCCTGCAGGTTCCTGGAGGGCTGGGCCCAGCCTTGGTGTCGGTCAGCGCGCCCTGGGCAGTTCTGAGCAGCCAGGGCCGAGAGCCCCTGGGCAGCGTGGCCAAGCGGGCAGCGCTGGGGTGAGGACCGCAGGCACCAGAGCCCACAGGTGTGGGTCCCCTGCCCTTGAGCTTCAAGACCTTGGGCAGATTTCTTAACCTTTCTGAACCCCAGTTACTCATCTGCAAAGTGGGGTCCTGAGGGGTATCCTCCTCGGAACCCCCAGGGGCCCTGGGTGTTCAATGAGGTCACACCTGTGAAGCCCAATCAGTGCCTGCTCTCAGGGTTAGTGTTAGCACAACCGGAGCCCATAATGATAGTTACGTCACCGTCACCATCATCCTCCCCTCCCACCAGCGAGTCACCTCTTCCATACTGGCTGGCTTTAGAGTCAGCAGTAAAGCTCGTGGCTTGTCTGCAAGTCCAGCAGGACCATGCCAAAGAAACTCGACGTGGCCACATTCTCCTCCTAGCTTGTACAGGTGAGGGAGGTGAAGTAACCCTTACCTTCTAATTACTTCCCGGGACAGTGTCTGAGTTCTAGTTGAATGCTCTCCAAATGAAGAGACCTGGCATCCATTTAGGGTCGCACTGTTGAGGCCTCTGTCTTAGGGCAGTGCTGGGGGCCAGGAAACGGGATTTCCTGAAGGGCCTCTCCTACCCCTAGGGACCACCACTGTTTTCCTGGGGAGCCCCTGACTGATGTGCAGGAGGTTCCAGGGAGCCCACCCCCCTCCTATCTGGGGCTCCTGTGTCTGCTCAGCCACTTGCATTTAATGAGCGGGAGGAGGGGGTGGCTCTTCCCTTCGGTGATCTTCGTGAAGCCAGCGTGAACTGCTTCAAAGATGCGAGATGGAAGTACAGCCCTTCTTTTATTTAAAAATTGAAAACAGACTCGAGCCCTTGCATGCCCACTTAGCAGAAGATTCATTGCTTCTTGGGGCTCCTCATGCCCCTCCTCGTCCTCCAAGAACGCATGCCCACGGGTGGCATGTGGGGGGAGGGTTGGTCCCACCTCCATGCGTGTAAAGGGAAAGCCTGGAGTCAGCTGTGTCCTGCTGTGTGGTTGCTCACTGCCGCTCGCTGGACCCATCCACTGCTGGCCCAGGCCTGGAGGGGCCCTCATGGGAGCTGAGCCCCCTCGGCTAGGCTTGACAGAGGGTACCCTCTCTGGGGACCCTAGAAGTTGTGGCTTTGCGTGCCCGGTTCTGTCACTCCCCAGGCCCACCACCCTAGGAGCTTGCTTCATAACCAGTTCAGCAGTGGGCCCTGGTGGACCGTAAGCCATCCCCGACCCCGCATCGCCCTCCCTAGGACGTGGATTGCTCACTCTTCTCAGCCCCTCCCACACCGAGGCTCTCAGTTCGCTTTCCTGACCAGTAGGTCTGTCTGCGCCCTTCTGTGAGGGTCCTGTGTTTAGGCAGCGATGTTGGTGAGCGTGTGCTGAATAGCCCTCTGGAGGGGGCTTCCAGCTCGCAGTGTTGCCGACTTCTGCGGTGTGTGCACTCCCACCCAGGGCTGATTTTAGGCCACCTCCTTGACACCACCTGTCACAAGAGTGGAAGGCGGGCTCATGATCGATTCCTGCAAGGTGGGATGAGTTGGCCGCAGCGTGGTCTGCCTTCAGGCCTCAAGGGTGATTTATCTCCTAAGGTCACCCCAGTGGATTTCTGCACCCCGTCCCCCAGAGCAGAGGTTTTTTTAAAAAGTTCATTTTTCAGTGCAACATCCTGCTACATTTGATTTTCAACTTCATAAATTGATTTGCTTCTTAAGCGTCATAAAGTAAGCATTGGCTGAAGGCAGTCTTGACGTGCCCGAAATAGAAGTTAACGCACAAAAAAGACGCTGTCTTATTTTAGGTTGTTAGGTTTTCTACCAGGTTAAATTCGGAGAAGTGGAGAATAAGGCTTTTAATTGTTCAGGGTTGAAACTTTTATTTTGTAAATTTCTTTAAAACATCCTGTAGGAGACAGGACAAAAAAGAGAGCTTTCTCCAAATGGGCTTTTCCAGACGCGGCACTGTTCTGATGGCATTTCAGATTCCTCCTAATTACCATAGCTTTCTCAAGAGCTGGTGGAAAACTGCATTAATATTTAAAAGAAACCAATTGATGAACTCCATTTATTTCTTAGGTGCAAGGGAGCAGCCAAGAGAGAGACAGACACAATGGACACCTTTGTCGACTCTGCCTGGTACTACTTCAGATACACCGACCCCCACAACCCTCACAGGTAGGGCCCTGCCCAGCTCCGCGGGCGTGTGTCCCTCTGGCTCTTCCAAAGAGCACACACCGACCTGGAATCAGCTGTGCGAGAGGCTTGTAGGGGGAAGTGCCCAGTTAGAATGAAGGGCGAGGGAGCAGGAGTGGCCAGGGGGCACCCTCAGACCATGATGCGGTCCAACACCTGGGAAGGGAGCCCGGGAAGGATGGGGACCGGGCAGGAAGAGCCTCAGACCACCGTGCTGTGAGGCTCTGAGAAGGTCTCCCCCAGGCCGACAGGAAGCCCTGGGCAGAGCTGGCCCGTCGGGAGGCCCAGGTCAGGCAGAGATGACACTGCCCTGCTCTGCTCCCTCTGGGGCAGCGTGGACACCTGGTGGCTTTCGAGATGGAGCTGCTGGGACATGTGCTCCTTGAAACAGATCTCGTAAAGGCAGTGTGTTGTTAGATGATCGAATTCTATTCTTCACGGCCAAGAAAGCCTCCAGGACAGGAAAGATTAAACACGGGAAAAAGAAGGAGGCGCTGTAGCCACACCCCCCGGCCCCGCGTCTGCCCAAGTTTGTGCATTTCTAAATATCTGATGTTACTTACTTGCCTGAAATTAATGACGTAACTATACAGGGAGGACAGGAGGGAGGGTTTCTGAGAGCTAAGAAACGTCACCTCTTCTGCAGTCAACAGTTGACATCTAAAATTGATAATCGACAAAGAGTACACACAGATCTAACAACTACCGCTGGAACTGCTAAGGGGATTTACAAGTGGCCGAGGGCGGCTGGGGGAGGGGTCCGTGGGGAAGGGGCTGGAGACCACTGTTCTGAGCAACTCGCCTTTCAGTGCCATTTGGTTTTCAGCTGTGTGTGTGTGTTTCCTTGAAAAAGCAGATAAATAAAGGAAAGTGAGCAGTAGGTAGTAGGTAAAGAGGGAGAATGAGAGCAAAACTATTGCAGAGCACAGGAAAAACTGCAAAAAAAAAAACTCCTGTGTTCAGAGACCTTGCCAACCTGCTCCCGTCTGTGGGAGAACAATTATTCCGAACCCCGCAGCCCACGTGTGAAAACACGCTGTTTTTCTTCTTTGGTTGTAAAGTCACGTATTTCCAGATGGCAGCATCTCAGCCCCTCGTTTGTCCCAGACCTGTTTGGGGGCTGAGGCCCGTCCTTGACTTCCC
This sequence comes from Micronycteris hirsuta, assembly GCA_004026765.1. Classification (NCBI taxonomy): domain Eukaryota; kingdom Metazoa; phylum Chordata; class Mammalia; order Chiroptera; family Phyllostomidae; genus Micronycteris; species Micronycteris hirsuta. The sequence continues at coordinate 72,276 of PVJI01005698.1, read as the reverse complement.
TTTCTTTCCGGCACTTGGATTAGCAGTTGGATTTCTCTGGGGAACCATTTTCTGCAAAGGAGAAAAAAAGGATTTTAAATTTACTGAGATGCTGGCATGGTGGCTGGGGGAGAGGCGACCAGACTGCAGGAGGGTGCCGGCGGTGCTGGCCAGACCGGCCCACCCGCAGGGAAGCGGGCTCTTGCTTCGGGCCAGAGCTGGGGCTGCCACATCCGTGCTGGGGGCGGGGGCGGAGTGTGTGTTTGCCGGGGTGCGGGGAAGCACTCCCAGGTGTCGGTGAAACCGTGGAGCACAGATCCATCGGCTGGCCTCCAGGGAGGCCCTCCCTGGGGAATGAAGGGTTGGTCCCCAGCTCACAGGCACACACCTCTGCGTGGCCACGGACGCACGCCTCCCAGCGTCCCAGCCCCAGACGGAGGGAGGTGGTGTTTCCTCTCCTCCCAGCATCGGAAGGGCCCGGGGCACGAGCACTCCTTAGTTTTGGGATCTCCATGGACTAAATCTCTATTACGTGAGAGAGCGTTTTGGGGCTCTTTTCCAGCAGTGACCCTAAATTTGCTCACTGCATTCAGGAGCCATATACAAGCTCTTGCCAACTGTCTGCATTTTAAACATAAGATTGAATTTCTGTTTTAAAAATGAACATGTAGTATCTACATGGTAGTCCCCATTGTAAATGACACATTGCCCCCTATTGGTAAGAACTTAAAATCACGATTCTCTATCATAATAAAAATTAAAATAAATCTAGATATTCAGATATGCGTTGTACAGAAATAGCTTTTTTCCCAGTGGTATATTTTCTTCTCTTCCTCGTTTTATATAAAAATTGCATTTGTTAAAATATGTCAGTAATAGCTCTGAAACAGGTTTTATAAATTTTATAAATTAACAGGGAGCTTATTTTTTCCCCCTTTGTTATATAAGGATTTTCCCATGTTATATTCTGAAAAGGCACTCCACAGTTTTCCCTGACAGGATTATTCCAGGCCCTACGCAGATCACAGGTGGTCTGTCTCATTCACGCAATTGTAGCAGAGCCGGCTTTTAGAAAACAACCGGCTCTTAGAAAACGACCGTTCCTCTTTCTCCCAGGCCCTTCAGTGCAGCGCTGGCCGACTACTGGATGCCCGTGGATCTGTACATCGGTGGGAAAGAACACGCCGTCATGCACTTGTTCTATGCGAGATTCTTTAGCCATTTTTGCCACGATCAAAAAATGGTCAAACACAGGTGAGCATGCGCCCTGCCTCGAGAAAGAGTTCAGCACCATGAACAGCAACGGAAAGCAGGTGCCGCGTCTTCCGATGCAGGGGTCCCAGTACCTGGTGGAAGAATTCTAGTGTTCCCAGTGTGCTCGAGAGGTCTTGGTCGGCCTCAGCCATTGGAAGTGCATTTCTGTGGCCTGATTGGTTCTAGCAGGTGGTCCTGCCTATTCGCATTGAATCTTGCCTTCAGCCCTTCCCTGTTTAACTGAGTTACGTAATTGAGGTTTTTTACTTGAGAGGCAGAGAAGAGCGGTTTACAATGTTACACGGCAGCTTTTTGTAGCTTCTCACGTGAGGCCGTGTTTATCTTCTGGCACCTTAGTGTAAGCCCGATTTCTAAGCTCGACTGCATGCTGTCTCAATATGTCGCTCTGATAAAGGTACATAATGGATGGAAAGCTAGGGAATCACCTTGTAAGTCCATTGATAAATCCCTTTCCTGTTGGCCTGTGGTCTAGTCCCCATTGCGTTCAGAAGGATGTGTGTGTGCTTTTTCCCCGTGCAATACATCGTATACGTAAAAGGTGTATTTAATGTGTTATCCGATTTAAAGCCTGGAATGAAATGCCGTGCGCCCTCTTCTTGGTTTGGGACCCAGAGTATCACAGGTTCCCTGGAACGCCAGGCGCACCCCCCCCCCGCCCCCGGTCCTATCATCCCTCTTCCTGCAGCACCCCTCACCCAGCAAGCCCCTCTCCTCGATCTCGAATTATTCTCCCACTTTTCTTTATCAGTGCATCACCTCTGTGTGTATTTTTCAACAATACATGTTGTTTAGATTTCCTGTGTCTTAACTTTGCATAAATGGAATCCTATTTCGGGTGTCCCGGCAGCTTTTCTCACGCAGCGTTCTTGGGATTCATCCACGTTGCTGCGTGGACTTGTTTCATTCCTGCCGCACGGTGGGTGGTGTCCTCCCGCAGGGCTCGGTTTGTGCGTCCACCCACCGCTAGTGGTCTCTGGACAGTCTTGTGCAATCACGAAGTGGTCGCGTTCTCGCAGGTCCTCTGACCCCCGCATCAGCGGTTCCCTGGAACTGCTGAGCTGTGGGGTTTGCAGGTGTTCGCCCTGACCCAGCAACACCAGCTTCCAAATTGGTTAGAAAACCCCACCCTTCTGCCGGCAGAGCTCAGGGCTCCGCATGCCCTCGTGCTGTGTGGCTTCATGATTACAGCAGCTTTACATTTTGGCAAACGGATGGTTACATGATGGGTTGCTGTTGGGGTTGCAGTTGAGTTGAAAACCCTGTTGACGTACAGAAGTTTGGTGTGTTTTTACTGCGTTTGCGGACCTCCGTGGGTGCTCTTCTGTCAGATCTCTGCTCGTGACTTTGTCCTTGTTTTTTCTGGGCTGTCTTCTGTTGATTGCAGGGATTCTTCAGTTGTTCTGGATGCTAATGCTTTTTCAGCCGTATGTATTGCAAGTATTTTTCCCAGCTCTTAGCATGTCATATTTTCATGGCGTCTTTTGGGGAACAACACCTCTTAATTTAATGCAGTACATTTTAATAATCTTTTATTGCTTTCCGTGTCTCAGCACCACCCACTTCCCCACTGCTTGGTAGCGCCCTCTCTCATAAATCAAGTTTTCATACATATGCAAGGGCCTGTTTGTAGGATCTTTATCCATTCATTGGTTCATTTGCTTTTTCCTGTGCTAGTTACTTACTGGCTTTACGTTAACTTTACAAGTCTTAGTATTCGGTAAGGGAAGTCCTGCTACTTTGTACTTTTCTTCTAGGAGTATCTTAGTGATGACTGGACCTTTATTCTTCCATGTAAATTCCAGATCAGCTTGTCAAAGTCCACGAAAGTATCTAGAGGGAGTGTACCGGGAATTGCTGCTATCTTTTCTCGCTCTTCCTTCCTGCGTCTCTGATCTTAACATCTGAAGTTGTATATCCCTTTTATGTGAAACATATGCTTTAGAATATTTCTCATATTCTTTAGTGAAGGTCCATCTATTAGTACTTATTTGTGAATTTGCCACCTCGGTGACACATTTAAAACGTGTGTGTGTTCATATCTTCTCTGTTTTTTTCACACATTTTCACCAGGACAGGGAACCAGGCTCCCTTGTCTGTGGTTATTGCCAGGAGCGTAATTTCTGCCATATTTTCTGAGTTGCTGTTATGTTTCGTTTTTTTCTTTTTTTTTTTTTAAAGATTTTATTTTTATTTATTTTCAGAGAGAGGAGAAGGAAGGGAGAAAGAGCAATGTATGGTTGCCTCTCACATGGCCCTCAGGGGGACCTGGCCCGCAACCCAGGCATGTGCCCTGACTGGGAATCGAACCGGGACCCTCTGGTTCCCAGCCCGCGCTCAATCCACTGAGCTACACCAACCGGGCTCGTTTTTTTCTTTTTAATACAACATCCTTTCGGTTATTTTTTAATTGCAGAGAAAAGGGGGAGAACATCTGATTATCTCCTTGCCTAGATAACCCCTGCTAACAATAAAAAATAAAATAATAAAAAAGTAATACATGTTCCCTGGCTGGTGTGGCTAAGTGGATTGAGCACAGGCCTGCAAACCAAAGGGTCACTGGTTTGATTCCCAGTCAGGGCATATGCCTGGGTTGCAGGCCAGGTCCCCAGTAGGGGGCGTGCAAGAGGCAACCACACACTGATGTTTCTCTGCATCTCTTTATCCCTCCCTTCCCCCTCTCTAAAAATAAATAAATAAAATCTTTTAAAAAATAATACATGTATAAGATTAAGATTTTTAGCTGCACAGAAAGGAACATTAAAATCTCCCTCCCTGCACCCCACTCGCCACACTCCTCCTCAGCCTGCTCAGTTTATTGCGATTTCTTCCAGGAAAATATTTTGCATATTTCCATGTTTCTCTTGACACATTCATTTTCAAATGTTGCATATATTACATATGTCTGTTGCTTTTTTTGATTCAATAATATATCTCGGTGATCTTTCCACATCAGCACATAAAGTCTTCTATTCTTTTACATTTATTCACAGTATTCCATCATATGTATCTGCCGTAATTTATCTAAGCAGTCGTCTATTTTTTTAATTGCTTTTACAAAAAATAAAATAATCCAGTGGCTCTCTATCTATATTCTTGGCAAGTGTTTGGAATTCTATCTGTAGGTTCTAGTCCTAATGCCACAGAATGCTCAGCCAGAGGATTGGTGTTTTTAAATTTTTGATAGCTAAAAAACAGATGGCTTTCCAAACCTCTAGCGTGCACAGACATCCAGTTTCATTCAAAAGCGGCATGTTGAAAGCTCAGACCTCCCCTACTCTGCCTGCACAGACGGATTAAAAATCTACTTACAGAAAACTAATTCCGCATATAAATTAAATACTTAAAATAATTTTCTTCTCATTAGCCCCAGAGAGCTTCGTGTGTAAAAATAAACCGATCTGCGTCAGGACACTAAACGCATTAGCGGCGCTAATCCTCCGTGATAAATGGGTTAAACTGTCCGTACCCGGGGCTCCTGAATCTGTGGTCCCGCCTCGCGTGTCTCATCCCTCTCCATGGGAACTTCTTCACCTCGCCAGATCCAGACGCCCTGGAACCCTCCTCCTATGCCTGCCACAGTCTGCTGGATGTTGCACACTCTCAGTGACTGTTTAAATAAATTGAGTTTAACCCCTTGTTGTAAACCAATGAAAGTGTACGTCCTTGAAAGGCAGGGTTCTGCTTGGGATGGGAAGAATCAGGTAGAGGCTAAGTACCAAGACCAAATGCAACGTCAGAAGTATTTCTTTCTCACATAGGTCTAGGAACAAAGACCACGAGTGATTTCTGGCTCGTCCTCAGTGGGGCGCATTTCTCCAGCCTGCGAACAGTTCTTTGTAGAAGTAACAAATTAATCAAGAAATCATTCAATGGCTCTTTTAAGGTATAGGACAGGGCCTGGCTGCTTTTATGCCTTCTTCGCAGTGGTTTAAAAATATATTTGAGGAGAAAAGCTTGCGGCATTCCAATATCATGTGAAAATACGGTTTGGGGTATGACTTTGTTCTATTCAAATGAAGTTCTAATACGCTTTACCATCACCTTTAAGGGATAGCTTTGTGGTATAAATTGAAGTCTATCTATACAGTATGTGTTGGGGTTTGGTTTTTTTTTAATTCTTTAAAAGAGAAGATTCTTTTCCGTACCCTCCCACTCTGAATAAAAGAGATTTATTCTAGGCACTCAGAAGTCCGGCCCTTTTGAAGGAGGAGCAGAGAGGCCCCGCCCCGCCCGGGTGTCAGACCGCCCCTGCTGACACCTGGGCAGCAGGCCCTGGGAGATGGTCTGTGAGTGTCATTCCTTCGTGTGATGTTTGCTAAACCCGTGGGCCACACTGCAGTGACGATCGCCCACTGCCTGCGATAAGTAATGCAGAATGCTTCGGTGGAGTTTTGACCAAGCTGTCCTGGGAGGAAAAATGGAGCCTGTCAACCACATACGGCTTTCCCTTTACTTATTAGCTACTTTTTTTTTTTTTAAGATTTTATTTATTTATTTTTAGAGAGAGGAGAAGAGAGGGAGAAAGAGCAATGTACGGTTGCCTCTCACATGGCCCTCACTGGGGACCTGGCCTGCCACCCAGGCATGTGCCCCGACTGGGAATCGAACCGGGACCCTCTGGTTCCCAGCCCGCGCTCAATCCACTGAGCTACACCAGCCGGGCCATACTCATTAGCTACTTTTTTGAAATGCGTATAAATCAGAACGTTATGTCTACCTCTGTGTTCCTTTGGAGTAGCACCATCATTTCCGGAGGGGTCTCAGACAACAGCTGGTCCCCTTGCGTTTGTTTCTCAGCCCCTTGGTCTCTGTCTCAAGCTGTAGGTCTCAACTGGGAGCCGCAGGCCTGGGTCCCATGCTCAGCTGGACCACTGATAGGCACCCGGACAAGAAACCTAACCCCTTTGGTTCCAGTGGCCTCAGAAGTGAGGATTTCAGCCACCTCCAGGCCCCCTTTCCCCTCTATAGTTCCAGTTGAATTTATCCAAGTTCTGAACATGAACAACAAAGGTTTAAGTGGATCAAATAATCCTTTCTGTTTTCCAGAAGCGTCCTGGCCCTTTCTTTCACCACCTGCACATTTGCACATTGGGGTTTGCGTTTGAACATCCAGAAGGTCTCTTTACCTCTCCACGATTAGCTGCCGCCAGGTTGGGTGTGGCCGCACACAGGACAGCAGGTGCCCTAGTTGTGTACCTGAAACTCCAGGTTAATGATTAAGCCAGAATTAATGGCAGCAGGAAATTCGCAAAACAAGACATACAAGTGATCAAGAAACATACTGTAAAATGTCTCCCTCACTGGCAGTCAAAGGGATACAAATTTCACAGCAGGGGGGTGCTGTTTTCTGTGGAGCAAAGAGGCTGGGGTGGGGGCCCCGTGCTCCAGCAGGAAGGTGGAGTAGGTGGGCAGGTATGCTGTGAGCCCTACAAACATGCACACTTCCGACACACTGACGACACTTGGAGAAAGCTATCCCAAGGAAATGGTCAGAAATGCAAACTCAGGACCAAAGTGTTCACGGATCATTTCAAAGGCTAAAAGTTTTGGATGTAACTTAAAGGCCCCAAAATGCTGGGAGCAAATCAAGTGTAGCCCGTCTGTATGGAGGACTCTTTAAAACTGTATCGCAGAGAATGTTTAGTAACACGGAGAGAGGCATCTGAAGCAATGAGAAGTGGAAAAGGGAAGATATAAAACTGTAGATACGGTTTGTTTATCCCCATCTTTACATGTACACACACCGTGCAAGAGAGAAGACTAGAAAAAATTAGGCCAGCATGTTCGTGCGAGTTTTCTCCAGGTGGTGAGCTTATTGACCTTATTGGTGATTTTATTAGTTTTTAATGTACTTTTGATATTTTCCAGATTTTTTCAGTGATTATATAACTTTATAACAGTCCTTTACAGTATTTACAGAGTCCGGCACAAGTAATGCCCTTTTTTATTACAAAGTCTTCTATTACAAAATCATACGTATGTCATTCTGTAACATAACAATATCACACTCAAGCACCTTTTAGGTGAAATGTTCAAATTGCTGTCCTTCTCGTGCGAGACATTCGTGAACCCTCCCGACCACACTCAATGGCGTTACTTCTGCCTGCCCCTGTGTTTTGCAGCAGGGAAAGGCGCTGGGCCTCCCAGGTTGATTGGTGGATGCGGTAGGCGTCACCTTTGGCTGGACGTCACTCCGCACTAGGTCATCGGGACTGGGATGGCCGCTGCAGAGGGGCGCGTGGCGGTGGGGGAAGGGTCATGGCTCGTGTCCACGGACCTGAGATACGGAAGCTTTCTCTCTCCCCTTGTGAGAAACGCTGTAAACGTGGGAATCTTGTCGGGTTTTGTTGCTGCTCTTTAATACAACTCAGGGAGACTCCAAATCCCCTGCATTGAAATTCTCCCAGCAGTTCGCAGTCAACAAAGAGCAGCAGCGTCAGAGGCGGCCGCTGCACTGTTCACAGCCGTCCGCTGACCCTGGAGGGCTCAGCAGGCCCTGGCCCTCTGCTCCCGCTGGAAACGGAGCTACTGGGAGAAGGGACGAGAAGGGAATAGATGGGAAGCTTTGCTTGCGTCTCACTGTACCAATCAGGTCTCCTTCTGTGCTAGGGGCTGGCTGGTAGGGAATAGGAATGGTGGTATTTTAAGAATGAGCCATGGCTTAAGACTTGGAAACTGGCTAATGATGTAAATGTGATGGCCCTAGACACAGGGCGAGGAAGCGGAGGAGGTGCACTTAGTCTGGAAAGTCCAAGCTGGCAGCTGTTTTCAGAGAGCCCAGGCTTCCTGCCTTCTTTTTCCCAGATCTACACGGTAGCCGCCTGACCAGGTCGGGAGAGTAGGCAGCACGCTCTCGGGGCTTCACGAGTGGGTCGGTGTCATCCCCAGTGACCGGTTAGGCGTCCAACGGATCCTGAGAGTCTTGTAGCCGCCTATGGGTTAGTGTGTCCCTTGTACGCAATGATTTCTATAAGGGCGCTTCAAACAGCCTCTTGGTCAGTGCTCTGGAATTCCTTGTCCGTGCTATTTATTAGCAACCCCCCACATCCCACCCTCCCTCTCAGTTTCTTCCTCCCCTTCCTTCCTCCCTCCGTCTGTCCCTCCCTTCTTTCCTGTCTTAGTGGGACAGAGGTGGCCCTCCATGACCAGCAGGTATGAACTAGAATTGCTGAGTTAGTACAGTCCAAACGATCCAGGAAACGCTGACGATCCATCACGCTGCTTGCCTGTAGTTGTGCTGCAGTGCAAGCGACGTGGTCCACTGACATTAAAGGAGCCCAGAGAAAGCACAGGCGACTGTTCATGAAATGACACCGTCTAGGGCCGTCCCCCACTCTGGATGGCCCCCGAGTCAGAAGGGGTATGTATGTTGACGGTTTAGACTTGCAGGTTTCCACTTTGTTTTAAAGCCCCCTGCTATGTAGAGTCACTGGGATGAATGAATAACCCAGTTGCTTTTACGAGCTTCCCAGGTATCATTTGTTTAATGAATGAGTGAATAATCAAGCGGGAAATACGTTACACCAGTCGTGTATCTTGGTGGTGAACTTGGCAATGTGGTGTGGCACTGGGTTCCGAGGCCAGCAGGGCCCTTGTCGCCCCCTTGACCCTCCCTCCCGTGCGCCGTGCCCTTGACGCACACTTGGTGCCCCCTCCTCGAGGTGTTGACTGTTATTTATGAGCACATCTTAGCCGCCCGTTTTACATAAGCTCTCTGATGAATCGCAGAGCGCTTGCTCTGCACCCACTTGTTCAGATGTGTGTCGCATAAATAAAACACTTGTGGCTCCTCGTTTAGAGCTGAACTGCACATGGTGGGGGGTGGGGGGCGGGGATGTGGCTGGCTTCAGCCAAGAAAATGAGAACCAGATCGCACGGCCCTGGGGAGCACCCCCTGGGGGGCTGAAGAGTGGGGGTGGGGATTGCTGGGGAACGAGCGGGATTCCAGGCGCTGGGAGGCTCCCCTTCCCCGCTGTGAAATCCCAGGCTGACACGCTTGGGCTTCTCCCGGACTCTCATTCCCTTGTTCCTGCTGCTCCTCCTGTGAGCCTGAAGTGGACGGGTTTGAGACCTTTGAGTGCTTCTCTCCCTGCAGAAGCTCATGGGCCCAGCTCCCGCTGCACCCTGCGTCTGCCCGTCATTTCCCTCTTTCTTCCTTTGTCCCTTGTCCCCCTCCACATTGTCCCCACCCCTGCTCAGCACCAGGTTTATGTATTTGTTCACAAGAATAAGCTTGATTTAGTGCAAGCCAATTAACATTTATTGAGGATCCACTGTGAACCCAGCCCCCGGAGGGGTCTTCAGGGATATTCCTCCTCCTACTCCTCCCTCACAGGGGGAAGACGGCCAGGGAAGCAACTCACCTGAACACACAGTGACACTTTGTGTCTGCAGAAATGCACATCCAGGGACCACACAGAAAGAGCAACTCAGTTCTGAGCAGGAGGGTCTAAGACGCCTTCCCGGTGGAGGTGGCATGCGAGCCGAGCCAGGAAAGAGTCGTTTGGGGAGCACTTCAGGGAACAGTGTGAGTGAGGACCTGGAAGCACGTGTGGGCAGCACGTGGAGAGAGTGGAGAGTGTGACAGGGAGTGAGGGGAGGTCCCTGGTGGCCCAGCTGAGGCATGGGGACTTGATTGGGAAGGAGTTGACCATCAGACATGGCTAGACTCTCCTTTCCTCCCTCTCGGCTCGGAGGGTGCTCGGGCATTGGTCTGGTCCAGTGAGAGCCAACAGGCCCGTTCCCCCAGGGCAGAGGGTGCTCTGCCCACCAGGACATCCCCCTGGCCTGCCTCAGCCCAGACACAGAGTCAGGGCTTAGTAAATTCATGCTGAATCTTTTTTAAAAATTACACATTTTACACAGTGGCTGTGCTTACTGAGATGGTACTAGAAAGAATTTGAGGCTCCCTCGAGTGAGCAGGAAGAGCTGCCAGGCAGGACCCGCGATGTCGGAGGTGGGAGGCCGGGGCACTTGGGCCGTCTCCCCGTCCCTGCTGGGGGTGACACTGCCCAGGTGGCCCTGCAGGAGGGACGGCAGCCCCGGGAGACGAGGGCCCAGCGGGCTTCAGCTAGCTGCTGGGTCATGTTTCAGAAACAGGTGCACTGCCCTCTGAGGGATGCCTGCTGTTCTGGGGACAGCCTCCAGTGCGGACACGCCCCTGGGGTGCCTCCCTCTCAAAGGGTCAGAGGTGGTTCTGAAGCAGGTTCTGAAGCGGTTCCGGTGTCAGCAGCCAGGCTGGTGCCGCACATGGTGGTGCCCCTGGAGGGGGGCTGGGGGCCTCCAGGAGTTTGGTCACATTCTGATCATTGACTGGGGTGCTGGTTATACCGATGTGTTTATGTTGTGAAATCCATCAGATTTTACCCCTGGGGTCGATAAGATTTTCCACGCGAGTGCTGAACTTCCCGAAAAAGTTTGCTCTTTGAGGAGCACAGCCTTAGGCAGCCCGGCCGGACCTGGGCTCGCCCGCTGGCCGGCTGCAATTCCGTCCGTTCCCGGGAGGTGGCGGCGTTGTGCCACTTGAGAAACAGGAACAGAGCACAGGGTTCCTGAGGACTAAAAACGACTGATTTTGATTTATCTTTGGGAGCTAGATTATTCCCTCCCTCCTTCCGTCCCAAAGACATCTTTTTTAAAAAAAGCTTCTCTTAAGAGTGACCGGAGCCATGGACTCGCAGTGAGGGCCGAGAGGAACGACCTTCAAAAGTGGTGCAGGAACCTAGAGCCCAATGCAGTCATGAGTGGTCCGCCGGGTTCCCAGCGCCGAGGGGGCGGGGGTGGGTCACAGTCTCTGTCGTCCGCGTCAGGCAGCAGCATGTACAGACACACACGTGCTCACAGCAGGAGTTTAACAGATGAAGGCCAGGGACCCTTTTTCTAGTCGACCCTCACCTCTTTCCTGCTCAAGCTTTGTTCCACTCTACCCGCCCCCATAACCCCCCGCCCCCAAATCCAACAGGAACTTTCCTTGAAGTCATCTCTGTCCACACAGCCTGTCCAGAGGCCTTAGTAACGGTTCGTCAGACAGCCTTGTGCCAGATGAGAGCCTTGAATGAACATCGCCCCCTACCTGCGTCACTGCAGCTGCATCCATGGTCTGTGTGGCCTCTCCGAAGCCCGTGGTTTCGGAGCCTCTGTAGGTGAACTCGAAGCCCCTCCAGGTTTGCATACTGAAAGGGGAGTCAGGCTACTGGTGATGTGTGTGGAGGATGTCTCCTGAGTGTGTCTTTCTGAATATGAGGCACGGACCCATGTTCGTGGCTGATGCCTCCACACGTCTCACTTTGAGTCTGGAGTAGCTCTTGCTCCCCTGCCTCCAAGCTGAGTCAGGGGGCCTCTCTGCAGTCAAGCACTTCCAATCTGAAATAAAGTCATTCCGTGTGAGGGTCGACCTTGACTTGTCCTCATTAGAGAGAATGTTCGTATTTTACAATTCAGCCAGTAAGGGCTGAACTCTTTTCTAAAGTGACTAAAACTCTTTTCTAAAGACGGGCACTATAAATAAATTATAAAACATCCGTACTGTAGAACACGAGACAGGTGTTTAAAAATGAGATAGGAGTGGTGTGTGTGGGGGGGAACCATTCGTATTGTTAAGTGAAATACCACAAAGCACATACATTATGATCCCATTGACTTAAGTCCCACCCCCAAAATCTCTACAACCATCTATATGTATAAACAGGTTCGCATGGAAAAAGTGTTGAAAAAAGTCTTCAGGCTTTTGCAGGATATTCACCAAACTATTAAGAATAACTGCCCCCGTCTGAGGGGAGCGGGCCTAGAAGGAGTGTGTAATGTTTGATGAACAGAAAGGCTACAATCGTGTATAATTTGTATGATTTAAAAATGTCTAAAGAATGATCCCAGCTTGCTTATCTACTTTACAGATAAGCAAACATGCTAAGAACAAGGAAGGGAATCGCCTTAGCTCTCAGAATTCATTGCGAAGCGGAGCTGAGACTCCCGCCCAGGCCTTCTAAACCTTCAGGCTCTTTCCGCCTGGCTGCGGTGGAAGGAAGTTAGTTAGTGCCTGCTGGTCTGCCTCAGTTTCCTCACCGCTGCCTGTAAGGGGCCATTTGTTCCGGTGGGTTTACAAGTGGCACCACTCAGCCAGCCTGTTTTCCAAGAGAACCTGTTTTCAGCTGCCCAGCAGCTGGTAAGGTTTTTACTGCTGTTTTGTGGATGCTTAGAATTCCTACCCCACCAGTTTTCTTCTCCTGTTATCTTTTCTTAGAGAGCCTTTTCATAAGCTGCTGGCCCAAGGCCTCATCAAGGGGCAGACATTCCGCCTACCCTCTGGTCAATACCTACAGAGAGAAGAAGTAGACCTCACAGGTAAGAGTGGCCCGTTTGGTCCCATGCAGGTACATGTGAAGAACCAAGACCAGGCCTGAGAGCCGTTGACAGAAGCCTTGGCTGGCTGGAGAAGCCAGGAGAGGGGCCTGCTGGCCTCCTGCTCTCTAAGCCTCAGCTTGCTCGGGGCTAGTGCCCTCTGCAGGCTGGGCTGGGCCGGGCTGTCTGGAGCACAGAGCCAGCCTGGGCACCACCTCCTATCTCCTGGCCCATGTTCGGCAGCCCCTCTCAGGCACAGAGCTCCCAAGTCCAAGAGATGCTCTCCCAAGACTGGGGTACCTTCAGTGTTTCTTCCCACGTGATCTACAGGTGCATTTGAGAGCCCGCAGAGGTCGGGGGCGGGTACCTGTCTCCTCCCACAGCACCTGGAGCCGTCCCTGGTGCAGTGCCGCTCCCTGGCTCCCTGGCCTTCCCTCTGCTCCCCGCTTTCCCAGGCCCTTCCCTCCACCCTGTGTTTTCACTCTCCGTTGTGACGAGGATGTATTGTGTGCGCTCAGCATACAAATGAAGGGAATGACATGTTCCGAAACGGGGAGGAGGTGTGCACAGAGGCAGCCGTGAGAAACCCTGAGCACTGTGGCCATGGAATTTTTTAGAAAACCAGAACATAATGTATGAGATCAGGTAAACACAACACCCCTAAAATGGTCATCAGCCTCCCACACCAAACACTAGAGAGAAGGCTCAGGGGGAGGCAGTCGGCGAGTCCCCTAATTAAAGCGGTAATATGTCTAGTTAGGAATGGTCACCGTGGGAGAAAAAGAAGCTGGAGCAGCAGAAATTGGCAGAGTTACTCCCACACAGACCAGAGGGGACAGGAGCTAAATCCAGGGGCGCGTATGTTCGCATACTGTGCATAGGCACCAGTGGTCCCACCTAGGGGCCCAGCGGGGCCTGGCATCCAGCCATGTGCCGAGCCTCACACCTCAGGGCTGCATCTGTCAAGAGAGGGCACTTCTAACTGCTCACATTCTCTGCCCAGAAGATGCCTTTTTCCTGCTTTGCACAGCAAGGCTGTGCAGGCAGTCCGCAGCCCCAGGATGCATGTCCCGTGGGGGTTTGGTTGCTGCCTGGCAGGGACAGAAAGCCACCCAAAGGCGGGCCGAGCCCAAGGATGCAGGGGCATCACCCAAATGCAGCTGCAGGAAGCGCAGCCGGCCTCACCGCATTCAGGAAGTCACCAGACCACTCCTCCCGCTTTCTCGAGCCCCCAGTTCCTCTTCCTGCTTCTCTCTGCTTGTCGGCCCTGTTTTCCAGGCGTGGATTCTACTCTCTCCTGATTTTAGTTTATAAAGTGACCTTGGGGAGCCACTGTGCCAAGTCTTGCCTCTCTTCCAGGTCCTTATGGTTCCTGTGCCTGACAGCATCAAAACGGAGCTTCTGTCTCTTAGTTCCCATTCCTGAGAAAGAGGCTTAGCCTTGTCAGATGCCCGTCCTGGTCCCAGCCAGTGGGGCTGGGCAACAAGCTTACCTCATCCAGACGTGGCCACAGGCGGCCTCCTCCCCGGCACCGTCTGGACCCTGGGGTGGGGGTGGGGGTAGGGGCGAGGAGCAGACACTTCCAAGAGCAGAGTGTGGTGGGCTGGCACCGCACAGGGACACCGCAGTCGCTGTGAGCCCAGCGAGTGTCCTCCGTGGGCCCTGGCGGTGGACACCAAGATAGGCCTGAAGGTGAGGGGACTTCGCGGATGGCTTTGCTGCTCAGAGGCCCTCGCTGCTCAGCTGCCAGCTTTCATAGGAGACCCCAGCCCCACAGAGAAGACAGCCACGAATATGCGTCCTTCCCGTCCTTCCTTATTTTTCATTTGTGTGTATAACTAATTTACTTCTGTGGAGGGGGAAATTGCTCTGTCTGTGTTTGTGGTTGAGGAAGAACCGTCAGAGGCCATTATAACCACTGTACATTCGTGACAGGCAGATTTATGGTGGGAGACGGGCTTCATTTATATAAAAGCCTTTCTCATAAGGTGATGAGGAGGGAGAGGGAGAGAGGCGTGTTGCGTGAACTAGCGGAGTTCTCCAGGCGGGCCCTTGCGACAGCTCACCCACTGTTTCTCACTGAGTGCGTTTTCACAGAACCAGTTCCGACTGCACACGCCATACCAATGTATCGCTTTCATGTCCAGGTCCCGTCCCTGTCCACGCGGAGACGAGGGAGGCGCTGGAGGTGACGTGGGAGAAGATGAGCAAGTCCAAGCACAACGGGGTGGACCCCGAGGAGGTGGTGGAGCAGTACGGCGTCGACACGGTCCGCCTCTACCTCCTGTTCGCCGCCCCCCCGGAGAAGGACGTCCTGTGGGATGTGAAGAGTAAGTCGCCTGCCTCTTCCTGCCCCGCCGCCCCCTCTGTGGTCCGCCTCGGGCGCCAAAGGCGTTCTGGGGAGCAGAGGCCTTTGCTGAGGGCGGTGGTAGAGGGAGGGTTCCGGAAGCGAGCAGCGGTGCATTCCCTTATTAGCCCCATTTGTGGCCCACGGTCCCTGATGAAGGAGCCTCCCGACCCCTTGGGGAGCTCCTGCGACGCGGATTCCCAGTCCTCACCCCTGACCTGCTGCCCGGCCCCTGCGGCGCACCCGGGGGCCCGCCTCCCACAGGCCTGTGCCGTCCCAGTGCCGCTTCCAGGAGCGTCCACCCTGAGAACGTGTCCTTGGAGCCAGATGGCTCCCCCGCTGCCCCTCGGCCCACCGTGGTCCCCAGGGGCCAGTCCCCTCTTGGTCTGCCCTTGAGAAGCTTTCTCTAGAACAGTGTCATTGGGCCTCACCAATCTGGAACGCCCGACCGGGCACCTGGCCCTGATGAGGCCCTCAGGGGGCAGGTGTCTCCAAAGTCATTTAGCTCTGAAATGGCAGGAAGTAAAATAATCTTGGATTTATTATCTTATTATGTATACATATTATATACTTATAAACAGTGCATTATGTTTAATATACAATTACATATTTAATGTGTATATTGTGTGATATACAGATTAGGTACTTATCAATAGCATACAATAGAATATGTAAAATAATGAGGCTAGCCTAGAATAAACTGTCCAGTGGTCATTCACTGTTCCCTGGGGTGATCTGCCCCACGTGTTGTGATGGGAAGATGCAGGCAGGTGCCTGGGATCACCGTTTAGTGTGACATCCTATCTCTGGGGAGGAGAGTGGGCCGGGGCAGCCGTCCCAGAGGCCAGGCCGAGAATGGCTGCGTCAGAACCGCAGGAGTGAGAAAGTACAGAGCTGTGGGCCCGGGTCTACACCCCACCCCTCCCTGCAGGGTGGCCTCCAGGAAGCGGTTTCTGACAAGCCTTCCGGAAGGTCCTGTGTGCATCAGGCTAAGAACACCTAGTCCAGTAGCCAGACAGTAAGAGACTGGACTGGCCTGGATTTTGCTAACCCTGTGACCCAGGGCCTCTTGGGCCTGGGTCATTCAATTCCGCAAACCAGATTTGCACCCAGATTTGATGAGCAGGTTTGAGACAGGCGATATGCACACATCTGGCCAGGACAGGGGCGGCTCCCGGCGCGGTCTGCACACTGCCGCCGCTGCGCGTCACCTGCCCGGGTGCGAGGAGTCAACTGTGTCCCCCAGCACACTGTGAGCGCCACAGACGCTTCCGTCCCAGCGAGCTTCCTTATCAAGGAGGCAACGCGGGGTGCGCACTCTGGCCCACGCTCCTGAGCTCACCTCGCGCCGGGGACGGTCAGTGGGCAGCAGCACTGCACGTAACCCTGCCGTCCAGTGCACAGAGTACCTGGGCTCTGGGGGCTGATGGACCCCACCCTGGTCGGAGCTCCCAGACGCGGGGAGCCGGGGAGAGCCCTCCCCCTGCCCTCGGACACTCCCGTCGGGGCGCAGAGAGGTGTGTTCTCGGCTTCAGCATAACTCTGTCGTCATTCCCGTGTGTCTCTCTCTCATTCCCTGACCCCAACCTCAGCCGACGCGCTCCCCGGCGTGCTGAGATGGCAGCAGCGTCTGTGGTCCCTGGTGACCCGATTCATCGAGGCCAGGGCTTCCAGGGAGGTGCCCCGGCCGCAGCTGCTGAGCAACGCGGAGAAAGCCGAGGCCCGGAAGCTCTGGGAGTACAAGAACTCAGTCATCTCTCAGGTCAGACACTTTCCAGGGCACACGAGGTTGGGTGCCCACCCGCTCTCGGGCCGGGCCCTTTGGGTCGTCTTCCGCCCTGTGGTGGCCACACTTGCCTTGAATAATCAGTCCCACCGCTTTGCTGCGGGAGCGCCAGCCGTTCTCGGGGAGACACTTGCCCTCGGGAGAAGGCTCCCTGAGGCCCCGCATTCGTCTGTCCTGGGCCTCGGGCAGCTGCCGCTGGCCAGGCCTCCGCACCGAACGCGTGCAGGCAGAGGGACAAAGGCAGGATCGCGCTGACGTCACACCGCGTGTCCTGCCCTGACAGAAACGGAACTGGGGAGTTGAAAGGGGCGTCAGGAGACTGTCTTCTCTGGCCTCCTCATTTTACAGAGTTAAACATTCTACGTTAAACGTCTCGCGGAACCGAGAGACTAGATTCGCGTTCCCTGGTGGGCGCTCGGCCTGGCGGGGACTTGCCCGCTCGGCGACTTTGTTACACAGTGTCCGTGAGAGTCACTGGGGACTGATTTTTGCAAATAAATGACGTGTTTGCGTTACCTTCTTAAAGGATAGTATGTTACTGTCTAAGTCATCTCAGGAGATTCCTCATTGATAACAGAACCCTTTACCTTTGTTTTAAATGTAGGAGTCTGCTGTGAAACAATGACATTCGTCTTTTTAAGAATTTTGTGAAAATTGCCCATGTCTCTGAAAGAAGGCAGATTTAAGAAATCTGCAGCCATTTTTAATGGGTACCAGGTATCCCACATGCTCCTCAGTTTGGAATTTTTTTTTTCCAAATGCGCCAATTCAAACGTAAGTAGTCAGGCCAGGTCACTTATCTGGACTCTGACAACGGATGGCATTGAAGGAGCAGGGCTTGTCCTCCCCAGTCTGTGTGACCCGGTGGCCCTGGGTCCAGCACGGTCTCCTCCGGTGACACTTCTCCGGCTGTCCCTTTGGTGACACTCTCGCCCTCGGGGCGCTGGTGTGGGAAGCAGCGCGCTGGGCGGGGCCCCGCGATCTGAGTGGCGACCGAGCGACTGTTCAGCAATGGACTTGGCCTGTCCGTCTCTTCTGTCAGACAATAGCCCTGGGTTGTTTCGGCAGCTCGGGAACTCCTGGCATCTTAACGACGTGTTATGTGTCTGCGTCCCTGCCCGAGGTCACGACGGAAAGGCACACGGGCAGGAACGCGCTGGCCGGTCACATGGGTGGTCTTGTGTCGGTGGCACGCTGGGAAACGTGCAGCTTGTCCCTCACACCAGCGTCCCCCCTGCGAATCGCAGCCTCGTAACCAAGGAGAAGTGACCTCCTTCACCCCGTCTCCTGTTTACTCTTGTGTTGCTGGTCGCTCACCAGGGGCTGCTGCCGCCCACCCCCACCCCCGGTCGGTGGTTTCCTAAGGGACGGGCTCTGGGGGAAGGGGACACTCCTGAGCCATGGCAACAGCACTGACGCGGCTTTAACTCTTTGTGCTGATGAGACAGAGCGATCATTTGAGATAGTGAATACGTTGGTAAATGCAGTGATCACATCCATTCGATGTCACAGTTCTGGATAATGCCGCGGATTTTTAAAGGAATGCTCATCATCATTCGCCTTTTACCCACAGGTGACCGCCCACTTCACGGAGGACTTCTCACTGAACTCAGCGCTTTCCCACCTGATGGGGCTCAGCAGTGCCCTCCAGGTGAGCGGCCCGTCCGTCCTCACGCGCTGGCAGCAGAGGACAGAGCGGGCTTCTGCCGCAGGGCGAGGTGGCCTGCAGGGTCTCAGGCCGGGGGATGGAGGGCAGTGCCATGGTGTCACCTTCTGTATGTGCCTCTGTTATCTTCTTTTTTTTAAGATTTTATTTTATGTATGTATTTTTAGAGAAGGGAAGGGAGGGAGGGAGAGAGAGGAAAATATCAATGTGTGGTCACCTCTCACGTGGCCCCCACTGGGGACCTGGCCCGCAACCCTTCAGTTTGCAGCCTGCACTCAACCCACTGAGCTACGCCAGCCAGGGCTCTGTTATCTTACAGGGGCCTTCTTCTCCCCCAGTCACAACCCAGTTTTATAGCTGGAAGATTCTTAAAGACGGTCTAGTCCACGCCCTCTCCCCGCCCTCCCCCATATTTGGGGAGGGGGACACCGAGGCCCAGGGAGGCTAGATGTCCCGTCTGGCTGGCGTGATGGGGAGCAGACGGGGCCCCGTGTCCCCCAGCCCACGTGCTCTGTCCCTCGTGCTCCCACCGCCCGAGTTAACGCCGCATCAACATCAGCGCCTTACGTGGGCTGCCCCGGCGCCAGCCCCGTCTGTCCCCGCTGCGGACAGAAGTCAGCCTCGCAGCTTCTCTGCGTGAAGGACTTGGGCAAGCAGGTGGCTGTTCGACAAGCAAAAAAAAAAAAAATGTGCGATAAAACTGTTAACAGATGCTTTTCATAATGACGCCCTCCCCAGGCTTCTAAGAACAGTGGAAGAAACTGGCAGCTGTGAGGACATAAAGCTTACCATTTTTAGCACGTTAAAACATGCCATCTTAAAAGACAGATAAAATCTGGGAAGACATTTATAATAAATACACCCAACAAAAGGTTAATATCCTTAGTACATCAAGAGCTCTTACATATTAATATGAAAATACCTAAAAATGGTGAAAGGATGTAAAAAGGTAATAATTGACTAAAGGTGAGAGTGAAATAGCCAATAAATATGTGGCTCCCCCTCCCCCCCAAAATCTGCCCTGCTAATTATCTCAAAATGAGAATTAAAAAGAGCTGCTATTTCTGCACCTATCAGATGTGCAGAGACTTTGTAACAGGACTATCCCTGATGCTGTGGCAAAGCCAGGGACGCTGTGGTCCAGGCGGCTGCCGGGCCGGGAAGCTCTCCAACTGTGAGGCTGGTCGCCCCGGGGGCCGTGACTAATCCCGTGACCCAGGTGTCCTTTGGCAGGTGGTTTATAACATAGAGCCTGGGAGCCCCACATGTCCTGCAGGCGGGCAGGTGGTGAAAGGACTCTTGTCCTGTCCTGTCCGTAAGGAGGACACGTGCCTCCACGTCAGCGTCATGGCGCTGACCAAACACACGGCACTGAGGCGTCCCTCCGGTAGAACCCCAGTCGTGAAACGTGTGCGTGAGTGTGGGTGTCCGCACTTTTGCATTTTTGGAGACCTGCATAAAATGCAGTTTTATGCAGTTTTGCATTTTTGGAGACCTGCATAAAATGCACTGGGTTTGTTTTTTCCCTGGGTGGTACAATTGTGAGCGGTTTTGTATCTCCCCGATTTCCAGAGCTGACTGTGTGCTGTTTTCCTAGTCAGGCAAAGGGAGCAAACGATATAGAAAAATTAAATTAAAAAGTGAAGCATCTACTCCCTGGCAGCTTGTTCTGCCCACAGTCCTGCTCATAGACGTTCTGCGCACCCTCACCCCACGGAGGTGCATTCGGCTCTCTCAGAAACTGGTCACAGCTGGCGCTGGGACGGGAAGAACTGCGTTCCCCTGCAC
The DNA here is from genome assembly GCA_004026765.1 of Micronycteris hirsuta. NCBI lineage: Eukaryota > Metazoa > Chordata > Mammalia > Chiroptera > Phyllostomidae > Micronycteris > Micronycteris hirsuta. The sequence goes on along the minus strand of PVJI01005698.1, from coordinate 52,098 downwards.
GCAGCCCTCTCCTGGAACCTCCACGCGGTCCCTGACCCGGAAGCTCCCGGCCTGTGCTATGGGGATGTTACAGGAGCCCCGATCGATCAGGTCCAGGCCCTCTCTCCGCTCCAGAGAATGGGGGGACGGGGCCAAAAGTCCCTCGCTTCTAATTATCACGGCTTGGTCTTTCTGGTGGCTGACCCCCACCCAGGCGTGGTTCAGGAGCCCACCCAGAGTCTCTGAATTAGAACAGAAGACCCTCCTATCTCCCAGGAAATTCCGAGGGGTTTGGGAGCTCTGTGCCGGGAGCCAGGGGCAGAGACCAATAGGTATTTTTCTGTTATTCCACCCACGTGTCAATGCATTACTAAAAAGACCATGTATAATATTGTGGCCTCTCTATTCCCCAAAAATACATCATGTGGGCCCTGACTTTTAACTGTAACAAGCACATAAAATTGAAGCAAACTTGTTTTTGTCCCGGGTGTGAGGAGCATGTACTGAGCAGGGCAGCCCCGTGGGGCTAGTTTCCACCAGGACCGGCTCAGGGCCACCGCGGGACAGCCCGTCACCCGTCCAGGCCGCTGGTGGACCACACACCCAGCTCACGCCCAGGCGTCAAGCCCTGTGGCACCCCAGATTCCTTTGTTGGTTCCCCTAATGACCGTAAGCTCCTGGGGGGCAGAGACGTTTACCCTGTCAAACATAATACAAGTATTCCAGGCACGTTAACTCTAAAACCTGGGATCCAGTAGGCACGTCACAAATCGGCTGGGGAGGACGGAGCTGACAAGCCACACCTCAGGCAGGAAGTGTGTTTACAGGAAGAGAATGGGAGTAGGGGGCGGGGGGACCCCTGCCCCGGAGGTTTCCCACTGCGAGCCTGTCTCTGCGCAGTATTTCCCACTGGTCCTGGGCACTCAGGAAGCCCAGCCGAGGGGCTCAGAGTTTCACTGAGGGAGACCACCCCCGATGCTCACCTGGACTCGGCACTGGGTAACCTGTGCCCGGGGGCAGAGTCCCCTGCCTGTGGGCCTCAGCTGCCTCCTCTGTCCCTCGGGTAAGAGTGCCGCCCTCGCAGGGGAGCTGGGGCAGCCGAGCGAGGCAGCGTCAGACTAAGGACGTAGCAGATGCTGGGCTAATGGTGATGTGCTCGTCGCTGCTGCTCAGGCTGTTGTCAGGCTGTCGTTCCTGGGGAGAGCCCTCCGTCCCGAGCAGAAGCAGCCGGTCAGAGGGTTTCTTCTGGCCGTGGCATCTCCGGGCTCGAGGTGTGTCCACAACTGTGCCCGCCTGCGCTCCTCCTGGAGCCCCCGTCCTCACGCTGGCCTTTCCTTCCTCAGCAAGCTTCACCGGGGGTCGCCCTCCACAGCCCCGAGTTTGAGGACGCCCTGGGTGCCCTGCTGGTGATGGCTGCTCCAATGGCCCCTCACATCACCTCCGAGCTCTGGGCAGGTAGGTGGGCGGGTCCCTGCCGGACCAGTTACTCCTCCCCGGGACGTGCTTGGGCCTCTCACGGGGCGTGACTCGGGGCTCAGGGGTCCAGTGTTCGGCACTGCCCTCGTCTTGTGCTCTGAACAGTGGTACTTTCGTGGTCGCTGCTGCCAGAGGGGAAGGCCCTTCCCCGTGTCGGAGCAATGCGCCCAGATCGATGCGGATACTGATGTCACTGCAGGACGTTCTTTCTCGTGCTCCCGTCCTGGCAGCCTCGTATCATGACCCCGTGCCACATGGTTAAGATGGAGACTCACGCTTAGTCCCACTGTATAGACGGAGAAAAGGCCCCCAGAAGTGCACTGCAGGTCTCAGGTGCACTCACTGAGATGGTGAGTCGGGCCTCCCCACACACCGTGATTGCTAAACCAGGCCCTGAAGCAGGCACCTGAGGCTGAGGTGGGCTCGGCATGGATGCCCCTCACACTCCCCGGGAGACCTGCACCCTGGAGCCCTGGGGCTGCGTGGAGAAGCTGTTTACCACCCACTCCTTGGGGATCCTGATGCTCGGGCAGGTGGGGGACAGGGTCCTCGGCTCAAAGCCCGGCTCTCCCACGAAAGCCCACAGCAGGACTTCTCCGTGCTCCTTCGTCTCGAGGCAGCCCCTGGAAGACGTCTTCGGGCGCACTGCGTGTTCCGAAAGGCCGTCACTAGCCCCTCTGCATCTTCCTTTAAGAAATAGTTTGAACATTCTTTACATTACACCACCTTCTTTAATGATTTGTTCTTTTCCTTTCCTCAGTTCCATTTTTTATAATTTTAACATGGAACTACTTTTTAAAATGCTTTGAGGTTTATAGTATCTTTCTTGGTGAGAAGACAAAGAAGAGAGTTTATATGCCATCAAAGTGTTTTGCCCAAATCGGCCTCAGTCCGCCTGGGAGCCCGAGGGTGGTGCTGGCGTGGGTCTCTGCAGCGCCTTGAGTCCGCCGTCCTGGCTGCGCAGAGGATTGTGACCAGATAGAGGTGAGGTGGCCAGGTGGAGGTGAAGTGGCCAGGTGGAGGTGAGGTGGCCAGGTGCCGTGCAGGTGGCGTTGCTGGGCTCAGCTCTCCGAACCTTGTACTCAGTGGTCTTCTGTGCCTCCTGGGGCATTTCTAGGAGTTCGTGGGAGACGCAGGGCTTTCATCTGGGGCCTCTGAGAAGTAGCAGACCTCACGGCGAACCGAACTGGTTGGCCAGAAGCCGTGAGATGTCGCATGAGACGCACCAGTTCCTGAAATAGGTGCTTTGGCCACGCGCTCTGCAAAACATGTCACTGAGTGGAAGCTCCCGGCTCGGCCTTCCGAAGACTGAGGTGAGCCAGAGAGACACGGAGCCACGAGCAGGAAGCAGTGCAGGGCGTGCTGGCCTGGCCGCTGCCGGTGACGAGAAAGCCCGTGCAGGGGTTGATGCTTCAGTGCGTTCTGCGGTGGTGATTGAGGAGAGGGAGTTGGGGAGGCAGCGACAGGGACGTCGTGAGGCTGCGCATGCTCTAAGAGCGAAGCCAAAGGAGGCAAGGAGAGCTGGAATAAGCAGTGTTCAAGATGCTACACAGACAGACAGACAGACAGATGAGACTAACGTGAGTAGTTGTGAGATGCTGGGAAATGGCTTCACCGAAGGAAAATACAGCTCTGATCAGGAAAACCGAAGCCCAAGAGGGACCTGTTCCTAAGGAAACAAACTGAGCACGACGGTGAAAGTCTTCCAGCAAAGCCTGGAGCCCAGTTTGGAATGCGCTTTGTTCCTGGTCGGGGCGGGCAGCCCTCAGGCAGGTAGGGGTGCCAGGAGTCTCAGGGGCGCACACTGCTTCAAGGTCAGCGGTCTCCGTCCACGGCCTTGAGGGTCTCCGCTGACACTGATGAGCCTGCTGTTCTGTTGGTGTCCTCCAGCTGCAGGCCACCAGGAACCCACTTGTTTGAACGAGTCGGGTTCATTTCCAGGGGGGACTGTGGGCTTCTGCGGGCAAAGGCTGAAGCGCGGCGGCTTGACCCCCTGTCCATTTCCTTGGGATTGCCAGGGCTGGACGAGGCCCGGTGGAGTCAGGTGCCGCAGCGTCCCCGAGTCCGCCGTGTGCACGTGAGGGCAGGCCTGAAGACGGGCATCAGGAGATCTGCCGCCCGCGGAAGCTGTGACCGCCCAGCGTGCACTTCCAAGTGGCTCAGCGACCTCGCCAGCTCTCGGGGCGGGAGAGGGGCCTCGATTCGGCTCTTTCGCAGGAAGGCCGACGACAACGGCTCTCCCGGAGGAGGGAACGGAAAGGGGTGGCCATGGGCCCGGCTGGCCCCACGTGGCGGCCTCGTGTGCCAGGCCTGTGCCCCCAGCCTGCACGTAGACCTACCTCTCCATGGGCTTCCCAAAGGCCAGCCCTCCACCTGGGCCACGTAAAGAAACCACTGCATTTGCCACGCAAATGGGAGGTGTTTCTACTTCCCTAAAAAGAGCAGGGAGGCACGAACACTGCACAGGCCCGGGGCGAGTTTCTGTTCCTCCGGCAGGACGGCCCCACGCCTATCTACAGGGAAATGCTGGCGGGCCGGCCTCTATAAATAAGCATCCTGATCGCTCCAGGAAGGCCAGGCTTCCTCATTTTTTTAAAGTGGAATTTGTAAGGGTCTCTGCCCAGAACCTTTGTGTCCAAGGTCCTTCCATCTGCTGGGCATCCTGTCCAAGGCCGTGCGGAGGTTTTGGAGTTCTTCCAGTGCAGCTGGGTCGCTGGGTGAGCCATCCCGGGCCAGCCTGCCGAAATAAAGAAAGGCTTCTCTCCCTCCGTGACCTCTGCCTTCTGTTCAGATGTGAATCTTGACAGGAGCCCTTCTGTGGAGCAAGCAGGGCGCTCCTTCCTGCTTCTGCCCAAGGGCACCTCTGTCGGAAAGGTTCGCTGCAGGTGAGCTTGGGAGTCCCGGGGCCCAGCAGGGCACAGGAACCTGTCCGGTACCCACCAGACCTGCAGGCCCTGAGGGGCATAGCTGCCCTCAGACTGACTGGGCAGCACGGGGCGACCAGAGTGCCAGACAGGAACACGTGCAAAGCTGCGACATGTGAATCTGTGATGCTGACATGGAGTTAGCACGGAAGTCCACGGGATAACCCAGGCAGGCGCTGCTCTGGGGGTCCGTGGCTGGGCCCGTCTGTGACAGTCTGCGGCAAGCTCTGGAACCCATCCCTAAGCGCACAGTCGAGACAGGATGGCCACTGCTCTGGTAGCGAGGCTTCCCGTGACAGACACAGTGTGTCTGTTGGTCCACCTGGGGCCCAGGTTTGCCGCCTCCTTGTAGACAGGCACGTCCAGTTGCTTCGTGGTGAACCGTCCTGAACACGAACCAGTGGGGAAGAGTTTGTTGAATAAAATGGGTTCATGTTTTTTCACATTAGACACAAAATAAATTACAGATAAACTCAACAGTCAAATGGGGGAGGAAATGAAACCTTGAAGAAAAGAAACCGGAAGAAAAATCTTTAACTGATCTTATGTCATGGGAAAACTTTATTTTTAAAAAAAGCTTTATCTCTTCAAATTACAAAAGTACTGAATGTTCCTTTTGAAAACCTATTAAATGTTTAAAAAAAAGAAATAAGATCACTCATATTTCTTCCTCCCGGGGATAATCACTGCTACTATTCTGATTTATTTCCTTTCAACCTTTTATCTGTTTATATAAGTTTGTAATAAAACTACGGCAGTAGTTTGGCTGTGTTTTCCAGGGTGGTTTGTACATAGAAATATTCACTAAATACATAACAGTACCGTCGTCCTTCAAAATAAAAATGTTTAGACGTGCTATCCAGTAGAACTTGATTTTTTTCTGTATATTTGGCCTTTTACAGGTCTTCTGCAAAGAGCATGCGTTATTTTTGTCACCACAGAACACAAGACAAACTTGTCCCTCACAGCCCAGTGCCCTTGGGGCCCGCACCAGGGTCCTCTGTCCCGGCCTCGGCCCCGGCCCATCATCCCCTGCGCCAGCGCCCGCCCTCAAGTGCACCTCCTCTTCTCAAGGCTAAAAACAGGGGGGCGGGGGGCGGGGCCACCCCCTGTCCGCTGCCCCTGCGCGAGGGCCGTGCAGCTGCCACACTGTTTGTGCCCCGGGACCGGTTCTTCTGACGTGCGTTTCCTGCGCGCTTGGGTGCATCTCTGGTGCCTGTGAGATCTGTGGAGGCTTCGACACCCGAGCCTCCCTGTGTCGGAACCACCTGGGCGAAGGCCCGAGCCCTGACCGCTGGCCCAGGCAGCCCCGTGGGTGCTGAGCAGGGAGCGCGGCTGCCTCAGCTCTGGGAGCTGTAGCATGAGGCCCCGTGGGACGCAAGACTCAATCATGATTCCCGTGCTTCTGCGTGTTTGACCCTCCCTGGCCAAGGACCACTCTCCCCAATTTGATAACTGGCGGGAACAGCCTCCTGTAGGAAGCTGGAGACCCTGCCGAGGAGGCTGAGAGGTGCTCCCTGCTGTCCTGGGCCTGTTGGCTGCCCTGACTGTGGGAAAGGCCCATAGGGCTGGTGAGACCGCAGGCACCCACGGGCCAGACGGGAAGTGAGTGCAGCTCGGGCCCGGGCCCTGCTCTCAGGAGTGCGAGGCGTTCCTCCACCTGCAGAGCTGCAGCGGCCGGCGCCAGCCAGCAGAGCGTCTTCACAGAGGCCACCTCCAGACTGCGTGCCCATCTGCCCTACAGCTCTGCGCACAGTCTGAGGAAAAAGCCGCCTGTCGCCTGGGAGGGTCAGCCAGGCTGGAGGACATGGGGGGCACCTGGTAGGCTCTGCACCGCCACAGTGTGGCCTCGGGAGCTGCCTCGGTCCGCCCAGCCCGGCCGTGTTGGGGCGAACGCTTTTCGTCCGGCCGCCTGGAACCTCGTGCGTGCTCACTGACCCTTTCCCCGGCCTTGACGTTGCAGGCCTGGCGCTGGTGCCCCAGAAACTGTGCTCCCACTACGCCTGGGACACAGGCGTGCTGCTCCAGCCGTGGCCCGCCGTGGACCCGCAGTTCCAGCAGCAGCCCGACGTCGTGCAGATGGCCGTCCTGGTGAGTGGCTCCCGGGGCTCCCGCACTAGGGCCGCCCTGCCGGCAGGGGGCGCGGTAGCAGTAGGGGGCCATGTCCTGTCTGTCTGGGAGGTCCCTGGCAGGCCTCTCTGGCCCGCCCAGCCCTCAGCCCAACCCTCTGCCTGCCAGGCCCCCGTGCCGCCTGGCAGAGCCTCTGTGTGGGCCTGCGTTCCTTCCCCTGTGATCTCGGTCAGTGCCACGGCCAGACACGAAAGCTGCAGCACCGCAGTGTGATTTGGCTCAGCTGTGCCCGTGTTCCCTGTCCTCAGTGCCCGTGATGTGGGCTGTGCCAGATCCGAGGGACACAGAGCCTGGAGGGACTGTCTTGGGGCACGCGAGTTGTCACATGCGCAGGGGGTTCATGAAGCCTCGAGGTTACGATGTGAGAGCTTGGGAATCTGGCTATCCTTGTACAAGCCCCTAAGCCTCAGTTTCCTCCGTTGGAAAACGGAGGCGAACACAGCGCCGGCCTTGCCTGGTGTTGGAGGGATGCGCTGGGACGGTGCTGGAGAGGGTCAGACCGCTGTGGGCACACCGATGACAAGCCCAGGAACCACAGTGAACACTGGCCTGCAGGGCCCTGAGAACTCTCCAGGTACTGGCTCAGTGAGCCCACCCCACAGCCCTGGTGTGGTCCCCACCCACCTCACAGATGAGGCAGGTGGGTGACTAACCCCGTTTCAAGCGGGAGGAAATGGTGGCAGAATCGGGCTTCATCACTCACCTGGTGAGTGCTGACTGCCGCTGGAGTTGGCATCGCCGCTTCCAGTACTTGGCACGTTGGGAAGGTGACTCCCGCCATGGGAAAGGGGCTGCAGGACCTTGGCTTTGAAGGAGGAGCAGTATTTCCTTCATGGACAAAGGAAGCAAAGGCAGGGAAAGCCCTTGGCAACGCCGAGACAGTGAGCCTGGGCTGGCGCAGGGGCGCAGCAGGGCGGCGCTGGAGAGGAGTGGGGGAGTGTCTGCGAGGGGCCCAGAGAGGATCCACGCACTGAGGTGGGGCCCTGGGTGGATGGCTTTCCCACGTGCGCCACAGCTTCCCCGTCTGTAAAGTGGGGAGGGAATGGCTGCCGTGATGACACAGGCCCACCCAAGGGGACGCGTGTGGAGTGTGAGCTCCGACAGCAGGGGCTCATCATCCCAGGGCTCCCTGCCCGTCGGTGCGCAGTGGTGGCTGGGGCCACTCCAAGGGAACGAGGCTGAGACCCTGGACCTTGGCCAGTGGTGACGTGGAGGTGGCAGAGAGAGAGGGCCACCGAATGGGAACTGGAAACTTCTCTAATGCCTGTCAGCCGCTGTTGAGATTTCAAAGTGCTTCTTCCCCTTTGGGCCCCTGCGGGCCAAGCCCCAAGCAGACAGCTGCTGTTCATTTAGTGGGTGCCTCGTGCCCAGGGTGGGTGGGGCATGATTGAGACCCACTCGCTCAGAAGGGACTGCCCTGGGCAAGCTACTCGGGGGTATCCCAGGGAGCCCGAAACCATGAGTGGTGGCCAGGGCAGCGTGGGGAAGCCTCCTGGGCACCCGCCGCACACCCAGAGGTCCTGGGCCCCCCTCGGGTTCCCCCTGTGGACAGGAATGACTCAGCTCCCTTGGACAGGCCTGTCCGAAAGGGCTTAGGACCAGCCCCTGGCTCCAGGGAAGTACCGAGGCCACTGGGCCGAGAATCCAGGCAGGGTCACTGCCGTGCTGAGGCCGTGCATCAAAGGGGACATCCCAGGGCTCGCTCCTGCCACCCTGGCTGGGAATCTCAACAAAAGCAGAGGAAGTAAGACAGTGAGATGGTCACTTATGTCAAGGTTATGTCACTTCCTTCCCTCACCCACCCAGGGGGCTCTGTCCTTAAAGAAGAGAAAAAGCTCAAGGTCCCACCGCTTGTGAGTCACCCGTTAAGAGGCACTCGGAGTCTGTCCCCTGTAAGAGAACACACTCTCCCTCCCCCAGGACCCCGCATCACGGCTGGTGGCCAGAGGAGACCCTACCTGGGCCTCTCTTTCCTAAAAAAACAGAACACAGACAAGAGGGCCAGGACATGGATTCATTGTCAAGTGCACATCCCGAGAAGTCCGTGTTTGGGGTTCCCGGAACTTCATAGGGATGTGGCTTTTGTGTGGTGGAGTGGGAGGTCTCTTCCAAGGTCTCAGTCAAACCAAACATGTGGCCTTGAAAGAAGGCAGCTTCTAATGACTTAGAAACATGGAAGGAAAGCGACTGGAGTCCTCTGAACGGCACTTCTGAGCTCCCCAGCTTCGGAACACACAAGCCTTGCATTGTGGAGCCTCACCCTATCTTTTTACTAAAAACCCCCAGCATTGCAGGATATTTCAGGAAACAATGCTCTATTTGTGTCCCACGCAGCAAACTAGGCTAATGCAACCAATAAAAATGACACTTAGCTCTACAGAAATCTGAAAAAAATGAAGTGGGTGGTTAAGGAACGCTTGATGATACACTTTTGGTTGAAACTTGAGAAATTATTCCTGGTAACTTTTTCATAACACAGTGACTATTTTCCAAGTGAAAAACAGGAGTTCAGCAAAAGAAGTGGAAGTGTTCTTACAGGAGTGGGGCCGGGGCGGAGGGCGGCGGGGGGGTTGAAGGGCAGCTGTTCAGGCGCCGGGCCGTGGGTCACTTCCGCGGTGGCGGTGCCAGCTCGTATTTGATGTGAAGTCGGTCCTTGCTGAGATGATACTCAGTGAGCGCCCGCTGACGCCTGGACCTGTGTTGGTTCGTGTTAAGCCAGAAGAGTCGTTTGTGTGGTGTGGATCCGATTTCCAGGTCCTTGCCGAGTGCTCCCTCCTGGAACCAGCCCTCAGAAAGGGAGGTGGACTGTGGTCCCCAGAAGTCAGTCCTCTGGAAGCCTGGGAAAAATCCTCAGTGGCACCCCTGTAGCTGGATCTGAGCTTAGACTCGATCCCCAGTGATGCAGCTATCCCTGACCCCCGGAAACAGCCGAAGCCATTGCACGCTAAGGATTTGGGACAGGGTTTCCACCATGGTCGCGACGGGGGCTTCCTCCTCTCCCTCCTTTCTTCCCCGTATCCCCTTGGCCAACCACCCCCCCCCCCCCCCGCCCAGCAGACGCAGCGGGCCCTTTGCAGGAAGTGGGGTTGGGTGTCGTCGAGCCGCCTGCCCCTCTCAGGACTCTTTGTCTCTGGCTTGTCTCCGCAGATCAACAACAAAGCCTGCGGCAAAGTCCCTGTGCCCCAACAGGTGGCCCAGGACCAGGACAGAGTGCAGGAGCTTGTTCTTCAAAGCGAGCTGGGCACCAGGCACCTGCAGGGGCGAAGCATCAAGAAAGCCTTTCTGTCCCCCAGAACAGCCCTCATCAACTTCCTGGTGCAGGAGTGACGCGGGGAGCAGGGACCACAGGGCCTCTGAGGGACCTCTGTCCAGGCCCAGGTGGCAGGAAGCCGTGCTGGCCCAGGGACAGGGGAAACACAAATGTCTTGAACATTTACCTTCGTGCCTCTGTGGTGCGGCCTGGTGCCGGGGTGAGGGTGGGCAGAGGAGAAACAGGAGCGAAGTGGGAGGTGGAGGGTACCTGCCCTGCTCCGCCCCCACTGCGTGCTGGAGGAAGCTGCCTGACCCCGAGTGAAGCCAGCGGGTGTGCTGCTGGGTGGGGGCAGGAAGTGCGTGGGAATGAGCACCTTGCGTCTTGAGCAGCCCAGGTGTTTCCAGATCCCAGAAGTTCTGCCTTCTGCACACCCAGGAACAGGAGGGTAAACTGAGTCACCACATGAGACACAAGAGCAGGCGACAGGCTGGGCATTGTGATGGATGGGCTCCTCGCCTTCGAGCTCGATGGGAAAGCCATCTGGGTCACATCCACATGCCCGGTCGGTGGAGTGGACGCCGGGGTCCTCAGAACTTGCTCTGAAACGAAAGGCAGCGGTGCCAGTCCCTCTGCCAGTGTCCCTGCCGCTCCTCAGCTCTGCCTTTGTGGTCGCGCCCCGCCCAGCCCCACTGGACGTGCCCGCCAGGCCTGCTCTGGGGCGAAGCACCGCTCCCTACCCTGAGTGAGGGGCCGCACTTGCTGATACCCCCTCAGGGTAGACACTGTGCCGCGTAGTGAGGTGGAACCAAGCCGCTTCCAGGCTCAGATGGAACCAATCGCAGAGCCCACCGCAGCCCACCACAGCCTGTCCATGTGGGCCCCAGATGGCGGTGCCACCGTTGAAACCGTCCCCAGAGCCAGCCATTGGGAAGAGCATTGTGTCATCGCAGAGGCATGGGACAGATGCCACCGGAGCCTGGCCTCCTGTGTGCAAGCCATAGTCCGGCTGCCAGGGACGTGGACGGAAAGGGACCTGTGTTGTCGACACGTTAGGATAATCCTGGTTTTACGTCAAGGCAGCAGTTCAGTGCTCTCACCAGAACTGGCCAAAGCCACCGATGACTATTTCATGGGGAAAGTGGAGGAGAATCTAGCCATTTTGTGATGCTGAAAGTCCATATTTGTTCCCCGATGCCATTTTTCTGAAGTAGCTTCAGATGCGGTTTTCCCTGCAGGTCAGCAGTTAACAGATGACTGTTTTTAATGTAATAAAATGTTTGTCATGTATGACTCCGGGACATCTGTGTGACCTTGGAATAGCCACCATGTTCCCGCTCGGGGAGTTAATCCGGAACGGATTGAGGTCGCCCGTCACCGTCAGCAGCCCTGGCTGTGAGCCGGCTCCACGTGGACATTATAAAGTGAGACGCGCGGGGAGCAGTCAGGCTCATCAGCAACAGCAGTTAAGTCTCTGGTTCTCGAACTTCGTTCAGACTTAATACTGCGCCCGGTCCCCACGCCCGGAACTCCTGGCCGAATGAGCTGAGGTGCTCATGGGCGTCAGGGAACCTTACGCCCACCGCAGCAGGACCGCTGGATTAACTGGTGCATTTGAGCCCTGATGTCTGGCTAGTCCTTCCTCTTCCTAATCTTTGGCTTTGGTGGGACAAGGCTTGTCCAGAAACGGAACATGATGAGGTGAGCAGGGAAAGATTAGGATCGGAAGGGAAGGCGAGGCCCAGAACTCCCAGGCAGGTGTTTAAGACGTTCCCTGGGCTGGCTGGAGCGCGCACAACGCCATTCCGCGCACCAGCAAATGCGTATCAAATGTAAGCGAACAGATGAGGTTATTTGGTACAAGGAGTGAAGGGTGTTTTTGCTTGTCCTGTTTATTCCTAAAGTAAGCCGAGTGGTCTTGAACTTGTCAACAAGATGAGGGTAGGGAACCCTTTGTCTGAACATAATCTGGCCCAAGCATCAGGCCAGGAAAGCCTTGAGGCTACCGGATTGCCCGCTTTGGAGACCTTTTTCTGCAAGGAGACAAAGCTTTTGAACACAAGAGCGCAGTGGTACTGAGAGATAGGATAATGGAAAAACTGAACAGAGAGCTCTCCTCCCTGGGGGTGGGGAGGTGGGGTCGGAAATGATCTCAGTTCTTTATTAACGGCCTTCATTAGGTCAGAAACTGGGCCCGTCAAGTTCACTTGTGTTATGTCATCTCATTCCCACAAAAAACCCTGGAGGGAAGGAAGTATTCTCTCATAAATGTGAGGAAACCCAGGCTCCGAGCTTCAGTAATTTGCTCCATTTCCACAGCAAATAAGTAGAAGAGCCAGGCTCCAAACCCTTGTCTCTGGCCTCCAGATCCCTGTGCAGCCCCTGCTGTGGCCAAGTCCCCTCATCCACTGTGTGACTGTCAGAAAATGGGAGGCACTGGCCAAGAGCCTGCCTGGGGCGCCCGTCCCGCAAGGTCCCCAATTTTGGAAAGCTGGGAAGCGCACCAGTGCCCTCTGGACGGGCTGAGAGGCCAAGAGCCCGGTGGTGGTTCTGTAGGGCTGGAGCTGTCGCCAAACCCGTGGAAGACTCAAGCTCATGGTCAGTGTCAGCGTTGTTTCTGTCAGTGCACCAGGAAGTGCTGCCCGGGAAGCCCCGTAGCAAGTGGCACCACGGTGGCAGCCCACTTCTGCCGAGACCCTGAAACGGTGAGTGGGGAGACCGTCCAGCCATGCCTCATCCAGCCTACACACGCCTGAGGGAACTGGTTAAGAAAAAGGGGGTGGTTTTAAAAAAAAGACAACTTGTAAATATGGAATTTGCTCACAAATAAAGCAGCATGCGTATATAGTGCGATTCTGACCCTTACAAAGGGAGAAGGAAATTTGCCCACAGATCACTGGTTAAGTCCTATAAGTGATTTTTTTTCCCTTCTGTTCACTGCATTTTCTCATTTTTCTTGGCCATGTAGTCGTTCAATAATGGGAAGAAAATATCCCACTGTACGAGTTTGTGACGCTCCCAGTGAGCCAAGGACGTGTCCCCGTGGTGTCCTTCTGTCTCTCCCAGCCAAGGTGTCCGGCTGCCTGTGGAGACATGCCCCAGGCAGGAGAAGACACTCCTTGTGTTGTGGGAGGCGGAAGCCAAAGCAGCCCCCCGACCCCGTGAAGCTACTGTTCGCAGTCGTTCTGGGTGGGTAGGTGTGGGAAGCTCCCTCGCCTCTCAGCCTGAAGATTTTGTAACCTGAGGACGGAAGGACAGAAGGTGACACCCTCCTCCCGGGACTCCTGTCCCTGGTGGACAAAGCAACATGGCGGCCACAAGCGCGAGCTCTGCAGTCAGCCTGACCCAGGTTCTGTAACTAAGTGGCCAGGTCACTTACAGCCTCGTGGCCAGGCAAGCCAGGGAACCGCTCTGAACCTTTGTTTCCTCAACTGCAAAAGGAGTAAAAATAATAAGGCCCTGGGGTATGAGATCAAATGAGACAGTGTGTGTGCAAAGCACGTGGCCTATTATAAGCGCTCAATAAATGGAAGTGGCTTATTAACGGTTAGTCTCCCCTAAGGAAGAATAGGCTGATGTCTGCAATGGGATTGTCTTCAGTCGAAAAGAAGGGAAAGGTTAGGGGTAGATGCATCGCACGTGCCAATGCCAGTCCTGGCCACCCTTGGCCTGCGGAGGAAGAAGACATTTAACCGGTAAACTTGGAGGCCCTGGACCCAGGGGCAGAACCTGCCTCGTTATGCGGTGTTTTTACCTCCAGCCTCGTTACCTGTTCCTCAGAGTCTGATCCAGCCTCCTGGTTAGTTTCTGGGAGTCCCACCCATGTGACAGCAGCTCCTCTCTGGTCCTGGAGACCTTTTGCGTACATGGTGGCCCGAGGCCTGACGAGGATCCAAACCTTTAGGCCCCCTGATGGGAACTTGCTTCTGCCTGAGGACATGCGGGATTGTGACATGGGAAACAGTGACCCAGGGACAGGAATCCAAGAGCTAGAAACCATTGCAGAGAGCTCTCTGAGAAGGTCTGGCTTGGAGGCGGCCTGGGGTGCCTGGCATAGAGGAGTTCCCTGGGGGTCCTCTGTGTCTTTCCCTCAACAGCAGCTATTGGAAGGGGATCTTGAGGTTTCCTAGGGGGGCCTCTCGGCTGAATGGATTGGCCGCCATTCTTGTGGCCTCTGCTGCCTTAGCTTTGGGTTTACTGACCGATGGCCTAAGGCCACTAGAGCAGAGGGTTGAGCGGTGTGGGCTGGAGGAGGCTGGGGGCCAAGTGGGAAGTCCACCAGAGACGTATTCCGGAAGTCCAGGGCCTCTCGACAGGCCGATGTCCAGGGAAGATGACCTCCAAACCCAAAGCTGAGCATCAGACGTTGGCTTTGGGTTTTGTTTACAGGCAGTCTGGTTCCTGAACTGAGTCCCCAGAGGAGGGGTTATAAGACCACCAGCGCGCTGGGAAGTGTGCAGCCTGCGACTGACTGACTGCCCTTCCTGCCGAGCTAAGGAGGGCATGACTCCTGCCCCCACCTGCCTGGCCTCCTCGGCCAGCTGTCCCATTCAGCCTCCCAAGGGCAGCCAAGTTCACGGGTCATCCTGTGCACCAGGCACCGTACAAGGGGCTTTGCCGCTGCTCTCAAATCCTCACATCAATGCTACAAAGTGGGAATTAGGACCCATGCCTCTACGTAAGGCAACTGAAGCCTAGAAACGTACAGCAATCACCGAAGTCACCGCTATTAACTGCTCAGGCCAGCATTCAGTCCTAGGTCCGCCGTTCTGTGCACAGCTCCTGCTTTCTCCATTGCTCCCTCCTCCCTGCCTGGGAGGAAACACAGCTTGTTCTTTCCATCCCAGGAATTCAGACCTGGAGCTCTGGCACCTAGGTGGTCCTGCAGACTTGTCCCTCCTTGAGAGAGGGGCCTGGGCTTTTGTACCCCGAATGCGTTTGTCTTTGGCTTTGCCCACCTCTTGGGGAGTGGCGTGGGAATAACTTCCTGGGCATCTTGGAATGAAGGGACCCCCATTGGCTCAGGGAAAGATGCCAAAGAAGGTCACAGCTGAAGAAGGTCACCAGCAACCAACACACATGGCAGCTGGGGACAGGCGCAGCAACCTATGACAAGGATCTGGGGGGACACCCATGGGAACCCCCACAAGGAGAGAAGGCAAGTCCCAAAACGTGAGAAGCAGTGAGTCTGTGGATGAGGAAAGACTCTAGACAAAAACCATAATCACAGGAGAAGTGGAATGCCGGACGGAGTCAGAGCAAGCCTGACGCCAGGGGCTGTGTCTTTGGCCCCTGTTGTGGGGTTCAAGGCCATGGATACAACCAAACCAGACCACGCTTTGTCCCCTCCCACAAGTGAAAATGGGCTCATGTGGCCTGTGACTTGCCTGAGATGACAACAGTAAGCAATGAAGTCTCTTGGCCCTCTCCCCCCAATCTGTGCTCAAGTCATGCAGCGCGCCCCTCTCCGTACTTTTAAGAAAACCCCTGTGCTACTGCCAGGCAAACTCGAGCTCAGGAGGTGAGCTTTCTTGATGGTGAGCCGCGCAAAATGAGGAGAGTTCGCTTTCCCCTTCCCGCCTGGGAGAAGAGCAGGCAGATCCCATCTGTTTCCGGGCTGGGTCCCTGTCTGACCCCAGAGGGTGGGCGGCTCGAGGCTCTCATCCAAGTTGATGAGTCTGCAGATTGGAATCTGGGGTGAGCAACAGTGAACAAAGGGGGAGTCCTCCCAGGGTGCTGGCGGGGAGGGGAGCGCCTGGAGCAGCCAGGGAAGGGCCAGTCCTGTGGGTAGAGGCCTCTGACCCAAGGGTGGATCAAGGCTTGTGCAGAAGGGTTGACCTCACCCCAAACCTCCATCCATCTCGTCTGCAGGCCTGCCCACACAAGGGAGGGGGCGCAGGGATGACGAGGCCCCAGGAGGGGAGGTGGTGGCCAGGCCTGCTGGACTCATGGGCCTGGAAACCAGCACACGTGACTCACCGCCCTGTGTCAAGCCCTGAACTTGAACTCCAGTTGTTGTTTGACCTCTGGCAGAGTGTGCTCGTGCCAGACACCTGGCATGCAGGAGCCACGGTCTATGCTTCCTCGATATCAGCAACTGTAATATTTACTATTTCTGGAGGACTAGTTAAGTGCCAACCCCCATTCTGAACGTTTGCCATAGAAGGGGCCTAGCTCAAGTCCACTCTCGAGGAGATGGCAGAGCCACGATTCCTACCTGCTCCGCCCCGCTGCTTCCCTTTGTGGAAACCAGCCCTTGAACCTCCTGGATTTTTCAAGATGGTCCTGATTTCTGACTCATCCCAAAGTCCCCTGCCACGCTCACACTTCCTGACCTGTGGCTGAGAGGACTGGCCCGCTGGGGGTGCACACCTGGGCAAGCGCGCCCTGGTGCCCTGAGGCCCCGATGCGGCCCTGCCTGGGGAGAGGCCAGGGCTCTCTGTAGGCCCGGGGCTGACCACTCGCAAAAAGCCGTCCTCGCTGGCAGACAGACAGAGCCTCCTTTGGGCCCCATCAGTGGGACCTAGAAGTTGGGGGTCAACTTTGCTCAACTCCACATACCTCTCAGGGCCTCCCGTGGAAGGGGGAGCTGTCGCAGGGAGAGCTGCCAGGCCCCACAGCAGCTGGACCAGTGTCTCCCCCAGATCGTTCTCTCCATCACGACCGAAGAACCTCATCTGGAATGACTGAAGAGCGATGGTCCCACCCAGAAAGGGACTCACCCGCCATGCCTGCTGCCACTGAGACCTCATGGCTGCTCTGAGAACCAGGAGGAGAGCCGGCCTGGGGAGGGGTCCCCCTTCTTCGTCAGACTGTGAGGTGAGGTGAGTGTGCAGTGGGTAGAATGGGCGCAGTGGGATCGGTGGGGAGTTGGGGCCTCCCAAGGGGTGATATCCTTCCCTGGGCCTGGCCTGTTACTCCGTCAGGGAAAAGGCAAGTCCCTTCCACCAGAAGCAGGGCCAGGGTGGGCCAGGCCCAGGGCAGCCGCTGCACAGACAGGCTGAGGGAAATAGCTGAGAGGAGGGAGCCCAAGCCAATGTCACCGAATAGCTCCCTTATCTGTTCTCCGTTTCTTAGTTGTTGACATGTTAGTTTTCAAGAAATAGCTTCGTTTTCTATTACTACTTTAATTGGTCACTATTACAGACTGCATGTGCGTGTCTCCCCTGAAATTCACATGTTGAAACCCTACTCGCCAGTGGAATGCTGTTAGGGGTGGGCCTTGGGGAGGTAATAGGGTTTGAGGGGGCCATGAGGGTGGGGCCCTCATAATGGAATTAGTGCCCTTCTACGAGCCACCAGAGTTTGCTTCCTCTCCCTGCTCTCTGCCAGGAGAGGGCGCGAGCCGTGGGCAGTCTGCAGCCCAGGAGAGCGCTCTCACCAGAGCCTGACCCTGCGGGTGCCCCAACCTCCGGCCTCCAGAACCGGGAGACTTAAATCTCCGTGGGTTATAAGCCACCTGGTCTACGGCCCTTTGCCACAGCGGCCTGAGCTACGAAACCATTAACGTCTCAGCCAGCAGCACACGGCTCGGCGTCGGCTCCCCTCGTGCCAGTGAGTGTAGCAGACTGCTTAGCCGTCGGTTGCCTCACCACCGCCTGCAGCCCCCGAGCCGCGCACTGGTGCCGTAGTGGTCTGCCGGTCATCTTTAGCAGAAACAACGTTCCATTATTAGCCAACTGACGGTCTAACTCTAACCCAGAAACCCCTGGACCCCAGTGATCTCACACAGCACCCGGTACTTCTCATCGCTGTTGTCTAACCCCCGGAGAAGGGACCGGGGCTGAGAGGAGGTTCTGCTCCAGCCTGATGGAGGGATGGGGGGCTGGCGGGCAGTCTTCACCCACTTTAGCTCATGGCTTTCAAGGTTGCCCTGGACCTTGGCACCCCGCCTGCAGATGGGGAAGAGAGAGATGGACATTCATAAGGAGATTTGGGGTGTCAGGTCTGGACGAGGTGTGTGCAGGGGTTCAGCACAGGCCTCCCCAAGATGTGCTGCTTTGGCGTGTGAGTTATTTTGAGCTGAAGGCGGTTGAGACCCTGCGGGGTCTCCAGGAGTTTGTACATCTCCCTCAAAGAATTTAAATTTCGTGCCTGGGCCGTAATAACAGTTACTCACCAGATAACTTTCTACGGCCTACCTACAGGGCAGAGCAAACTTCTAATCACAGCTCATCCTCTGTTCTTATCATCCTGCCACAACCTTCCTCCCCGCTGACGGCCCTGGGGGCCTGACCCCGTCCTTAGCTCAGATGCCGTTTCCCCCTCCCCTCCCCTCTCTGTCCCTTCTCCCCTGGTGCCATGTGGTCTCTGACTCGCTCGTGTAGGCAGGGTTCCCGTACAAACGTATGTAATTACACTTGGACATTTTCTCAGGTTACTCTAATCTGTCTTGTGTTGATTTTTTTTTTTAATTTTTGAAAACATGTTTATTGATTTTGGAGAGAGAGGACCAGAGGGCCAGGGGGTGGAGAGAGAAGAAGATCAATTGGTTGCCTCCCATCTGTGCCCCGACCAGGAATTGAACTTGCAACCTAGGTATGTTTCCTGACCGGGAATCCAACCTGCGGCCTTTGGTATAGGAGATGATGCTCCAACCACCCGGCCAGGGCACGGGCTGTCTCCTACAGATTTAATTATGAGAGCAGCCGAAAGAACCTAGGAGGGCAGAGGAAGGTCTGCATCACTTCTTCTGCCTACTTTCTCTTGGCTGGAACTTAGTCACCTGGCTTTGGGGGGGCTGGAAAATGTGGGCCCTGCCGGGCAGCCACTTCCTGGCAACAGCTGTGCGTGAGGCGAGGGAACCCCAGATCTTGGGTAGGCAGCTGGGAGCCTCTGCCACCAGAACAACCTTTGCCCCCAAAGTCCTGATTGTCAGTGTGAATCGTCTTTATCTTCTAAACATCTCAGTTGTCTGCTAACACCTGGGTTTACAGGCCTCTCCTGAGAGACAGCTGTTTGTTTTCTGAACCTGTGAAAGCTGCAAACTGAGGCTCCAAAACAGCTTGTGGTCTGCCAACAGCGGCTCGGCCTCTGCCCCAGACTCCGGGCCTCACTCCGCGGAGACGGGTGAAATCACAGACCTGCTTTGTGCCACTTTATAAATGACCGGTTTTAACTCCAAAGGTGTGTTTGTTGGTCCGCGGTTCTGCCCACTCCCCTTCCTCCAAGGGACTCACACGTCGGTTTTCGGAGCCGGTTTGGAGTGTTCTGTTGGTTTGAAGGGTGTGGGACCTTTGAAAGGTAGAGAAAGGCATGCTTCCCAGATGCCCTCAGGAAACCTGGGAAATTCCTCGGATTCCTGCTTCCCAAGGGTCACGGCTGCTCACTCCGGGTGGGAACGGGGCCATCCCTGCCCGCTTCACTGTGGTTTTTGTCCTGGAGACTTACCCCTCACCCCCCACTGCATCCCCCCATACACCTGCACACACAGCACGCATACAACACACAATCACACACACACACATGCACCCACAAACACACCACACAGTCGAGGGCCTGCTTTGGGGGAAGGCACCTGGTAATGTCTGTTTGCCTGGGAGAGGACAGGCCGCAGGGTGAGGTAACGGGGGAGCTGCGGGGAGGCAGAGGGGTTCTGAGAACAGAGTCGCAGCTGCCCGGGAAGTGCCTGAGGCTGGGTTCCAGGTAGCCAGTTACACAGGAAGGCCCCTCACCCTCCCATGTGCTCAGGTGGGACACTTTCACCTGAGGTGCCCAGTGGCAGGGGCTCTGTCCTCTGCCAGCACCCACCCGTGGCGGGAGTGCGCTGCATTGGTAGTTCATAAAAGCCCACTCCGCCCGTGGCTGGGCGCCCGTTTGCTGCGGCGCCTCTCGCCTTAGCGGCGGGGCAGGCGGGGCTGACGGACGGGCCTGCACTGGCAGTCCAAACTCTAGCAGTGATTTCAAGGGTCAAGAAAGGGTTACAGACTTCAAGGCGAGGCTCGACTGTGTGGAACAACTTCGAACTCTGATCCCGGCCCTCAGTGGGGTTCTGCCACCGGGAGCAAGTGGTTAAACACAGCCGAGGTTTTATTTCCTGAATTACAAAACTGACCCAGCAGTCCTGGGCGGGGGGGGGGGGGGGGGGCGGCCCTGAGAGCCCTGGGAGGGGCAGCTGCTGAAAACGGTTTGGGGATATTTTGTAAGCCCAAAGCTGCCAACCCGCCCAACTGGTGGTCTGGGGGTTTCTCTGCAGGGGAGCGAAGCCTTCCTGCTGGGCCTGGGCCTCGGCCTCGGCGGCGAGGGCTTGAGTTCTGGCCCTCCAGCCTGGGCTGCCGCAGGGTTGCTGCTGCGGGTTAGTCGTGGGCAGTGTGGGGGCACCTCCGTCTGCTGCAGATGCGGTTCGTGTGTGTTCGACAGTCTGGACCGTCGGTGGCTGGGCTGACTCCAAGGGCTGGGGGTGGGGACCAGGTGGGACCTGCTGGGTCTGCTGGCGGTTCTGGGCCCCGGCTGTGGCTCAGAATGACCCTTCCCGGGCCGGGACTGAAAACCACTGGGTGGTGGGATAGTGTGAAGACTGGCGAACTGTGGCCCAGGGGCTGAATCTGGCTCTCCTCCTGGTTTTGTAAATAAAGCTTTATTGGCACACTGCCATGACCCCTGACCTAGGAACGGGCCGTGGCTGCTTTTACAGAGTTGAGTGGTTGTGATGGAGACTCTATGGCTCACAAAGCCTAAAATATGTGTTATCTGACCCTGTACAGAGGAAGTGTATTGACCCTTGAAAGGACGGAGGGGCCTTGGCCTTGGGGGCTCCGAAAACTTGGGTTTGGTTCTGTTTCCCACCTGGTGTTTTTGAGCAAAGCTTTGGCCTCTCCAAGCCTCAGTTCTGTCTGTGAAATCAGGCAGCAATGCCCATTCTGCCCAGGCGCTGTGAGTGTTAAGTAGAAAGTCTCTTTGTTGTACCTCTTTGTATTATCTGTAGTGGCTGTGGGGTGTCACCACGCGCACCCATAACTGCCAGTCGCCTTCCTTGAGGTGAGGTTGTCCCACCTCACAGGTGACAGAGAACTGAGCTGTCCTTTGAGCTGCTTTCAGGTTCTTTCTACTCGTGCTGTGAATCCCACACCTTATATTGTTTTCCCGTTAAACAGCCAATGGTCTTTAAAGAAATGGCCAGCAGAAAAGAGAGTCTTTCCCAGTTGCCCAAATACTTACCATGTCTTGTGTTCTTGATTCTTCCTGGCAGCCTGGCCCTGGTCTGAGATAACATTCCTTTGGCTTAAAGAATTCCCGTTAGTTTCTTATAGTGATTCTGCTGGTAGTAAGTTATCTCCAGCTTTCTTAGCTTCTGTTGACGTAAACTGTTTCCCTGTGCTTCCACTGGCTATAGACTCTCGCTGATACTTTTTCCTTTCATTTTAGATGCCCTCCCATTGGCTTCTGGCTTTTGTTGTCCTGATGAGATCGGTCATCATTTTTTGTTGTTGATCCGTTGAAGATGTCTTCTTTCCTTTGGCGACTTTTCAGATTTTCTGTTAGACTGTGTATTTTAGTAGTTTTAGTAGGATATGCCTAGATATGGTTTTTTAAATGTATCCTCCTCGGGGTTCCATGAGATTCATGGGTCTATGGGTTGATAATTTCCATTAATTTTGGGAAATTCTCAGCCATTAAATCTTTGAGTAATCCTTCTATCCCATTTTCCCCTCTTCTCTCTTCCTGTCCCGTCACTAATGTCTGTGTCTCATGGTCCTTGGACACTCTGTTCTATTCTTTTTTCTTTCTTACTTGTTGGTAGATCCACCTGCAGCTGTAAGAAGTAGTGCAAATATTCCCTCCACCCTTTACTCAGTTTCCCCAGAGGTAACATCTCGTAGAACTGCTGTGCAGTATCACCACCAGGGTCCTGAGTCAGTGGGACCCACTGATCTCACCGAAGTGTTCTCAGTTTTTCTCATGCTGACCTGGTGTGTGTGTGTGTGTGTGTGTGTGTGTAGTTCAGTTCAATTCGATCACAAATGCAGGTTCACACGTCCACGACCTCAGTCAGGACACAGAACACTGCCATTGCTCCCAGGAGCCCTTGTCTGCTGAGTCCAACATCCGGGTAATCTGTGGGTTTGCTTCTATTTTTTGCCTCTGTTTTCCTAACCTCATGGCACCCAGAATCCCTGGTTAAACTCAACAACATCATGTTCCGCACCCCAAACAAGAGGAGGAACTGCTGACCAAGCCCCAAAGCCCTTTATGTTTGTCAGAGTGAGGTCACATGTCGCCTCTCACTTGAACATGGGACTCGCCAGCTCCCTGAGGCGCTCATAATGATGACACGCAGTTACTTGGGTGATCATGGGTTACGGGGTGGGGCTCAGAGTCAGCAGTCTGTGACAGGCGCCACAAAGGCATGGGGATGTGCTGTGCCCCTCTCACGGGGGACTTTGTGTCTCTTCAGAGGAGGGCAGAATAATGGCCCCAATTGTGGACAGACATTTGCATAAGGGCGGTGGGTAAGACTGACCTTGCCCTCCAGGCAGCAAACATTCCAGCTGTGCTGAGTCCTCTGAGAAGCAAACACCGAGATGACATCAGGCACACAAGATATCTATGGAGAAAACGCCTGTGCAGAATGGGGAGGGCGGGAGAATGGGGAGGACGGCGGAGGAGAGCCCTCTGACCGAGATGCAGGTCGGACCCTGTGCAGGAAAGAAGGAAGGGAGAGGAGGAGAGGTCTCAGATGCTGGCTGAAGCAGCGTCCTGCTCCAGGTCACCGGTTGGAGGAGCCCGATCCCGAAGGACTGGGCCTGCCTGAGTCTCCCTGCCGTGGTCAGCTGTGGGAGGAGTGGCCTCAGCACACCTGGGTTCAAAGGTGACATCTGGGGCATCCGGCAATTGTCCTTCCCACAGCGAGCGACCACAGGGCCTGCCAGGTGGGTCCAGAGGACCAGCAGTCCCCACCCTGCCCTGCATCACGGCTCAGCCCTGTGGGGTACGACGCCTGGGGCTGCAGGAGGGAGGCAGAGGTTCCCACCCAGGCCTCCCCTGGCAGGTCACCAGCACAGCCAGCCCACAGCAGTGGGTTTCAATGAGGCACTTGAACGTCAGTGAGGGTTGGATGTCCTCAGAGGGAATCAAACCATGAAATAATTTTTAATACAAGAGGCCCAGGAAAAAAGCAGGAGCTCCAACCAGCACTCAGATGTGGCAGGCGCCTGCTGCCCTTCCGCCTCCACCGCACTCGCAGGGCACGGAGAAAGCTTTCCTCTTTTGGGTTTGTTTTTTCAACAGGATTAGATTATGAGTATTTCGTACTTTTCAGTAGTTCCCCTTTTGAGTTCTCCAGTAGACGGGTTGTGCCGCGTTGACCGGCCTGGCACGCAGCTTGGGCCGGAGGGCTGCATTTTCGTCTCCTTAAAGAAGGGCGGGAGCGTCAGTGTGGAGGTGCGAAGACGTCAGCAGTGGCGCAATCAGTCCAAGAAG
Source organism: Micronycteris hirsuta (assembly GCA_004026765.1). Lineage (NCBI taxonomy): Eukaryota > Metazoa > Chordata > Mammalia > Chiroptera > Phyllostomidae > Micronycteris > Micronycteris hirsuta. The sequence goes on along the minus strand of PVJI01005698.1, from coordinate 28,920 downwards.
GGCATTCCTTCCTGTCCGCAGGGCCCACGTTCGGTAAGTGGTGGGCCCCTGCTTCACACCCACGTCCTCGGTTCAGTTCCTCCAGCAGCTTCTAGGGTGCCCGCAGGCCGCCCGCAGGCTGGGAGGCACCTGTGTCACAGTTCACGCCCCAACCACGTGGAGCGATGGAACTTTCACGGGGACTTTTTTCTGTGCGATGTTGCTTCACAAACGAGACAGAGGACTGTCCCCAAGTCCTCTGCCGCTTACGACCCAAAGGAAATAGATACAGCCCTCCCATCCCACGAGACTGGGGTGGGGCAATCACGCCCCCTCCCCACTGAAACTGCCCTACCAATGGCCTCTCTGTCACAAAGCCTATGGACACCTGCATCCTCCTCTCAATTTTTCAGACTCTTTCCTTTCTTCCCTGTGCTCCTACTCTCTGGCCACTCACTTCGCCTCACTTTCCGCTCTGCCCTCTCTTTGACCTCTTCAGGGTTTCGTTCCTGGGCCTGGCATTCTTCTTCCCCGACACCCTCTGTCCAGGTGAGCTCACTCAGGCTGACGGCCTCAAACACCAATGGCGCCACACCCAGCGTCCAGCCAGACCCCCCCTCCCCCCCCGCCGGCCACTCTGCCGGCTTCTGTGCCTCTCCTCTTGAGTTTGCCCTTCAGACTTCTCTCCAGGTCTGCCCCGTTCAGTAAACAACCCATTACCTGCCACCCAGCCCTTCCAAAACTTAGGGCTTGTCCTTGATTTCCCCCCTTTTCTGGCTTCCCACATCTCCATCTGCGGTCTCTCTCTGCTTCACCTGCCAGGCACCCCACGTCCATCCTCTGGCCTCTGCCTCCGGAGGCCTCACCCTGGGATCAGCCTATCTCCCCTCCTGGCACCCCCATCACTGCACCCCACCCCTCCTCGCCCACCTCCCGGCTCCCCCCCTGTCTGTTCTTAACATGGCAGCCGGGGTGTTCTTTGCAGAGGTTGGCTTGGATCACGTCATTCTCCTTCTTAACCGTCCCCAGTGGCAAACCCGGCCCCCCGAGCATCTCCCCGTCTCCAGTGTTCCCTGGGCTCCGGCCACACTGGCCTTGCTCTCTGGAAGGGGGTGCTGCCTTCCCCTCTGCAGGAAGGCTCCCCGTGGCGGGTATCCCAGTGCCTGGCTTTTTCTCAACCTTCAGCTCTCCCCGCAAGTGTTACCTCCCTGAAAATTCCCACGACGTTATTGTACAGAGGGCTTTCGTCTCCGCCTTTACTTAAGTTCCTCCTTCTAGACTAGCAATTTTCAACCTTTTTCATCTCATGGCACACATAAAGTAATTACTAAAAGACTGCAGCACACCAAAAAATCTATTTTTTGCCCATCTGACAAAAAAATAGGAAGACTTTTGATTCATTCATACCAGACAGCTATTGTTGTGTTGGGCTGCTGTCATTGCTGACAAGCTGAGGGAGAAGAGGTCAGTGCCCCTGCCTAAATAGTCAGGAGTTGCATGTTTTTTTCTGTTGGGTTTTTTTTAAGATTTTATTTATTTTTATTTTTGAGAGAGGAGAAGGGAGGGAGAAAGAGCAGTGTATGGTTGCCTCTCACATGGCCCCCACTGGGGACCTGGCCTGCAATCCAGGCATGTGCCCCGACTGGGAATCGAACCGGGACCTTTTAGTTCCCAGCCCGCGCTCAATCCACTGAGCTACACCAGCCGGGCAGGAGTTGCATGTTCTAAAACTCCAGTGGGCACACCCGTTGAAAATTGCTGTTCTAGCCTCTGAACCGTGGGCGGGGCGGGGGCGTGTGTAGGCTGTTTATAACCAAAAGTCTGGTTACCTATTTTCCTCTGACCCAAGGGCCTCCTTGTCGGTCATACAAAGAACTGGCTGAGCAATTACATGACACTTGTTCCCTCGTAGCTTCACTTGTCTCCTACCACACTCTTGGATGGAGCTCAAGGTCAAGGCCATGGGCTTCTCCCCCTAACAGCTATTTCTGAGAGCTGAAGAGGGGCCATGGCAATTTCTGTTGACCTCCTTCTAGAGCAAATTTTAGGAGTCATGGTCTTTCCCCGCCCTGGTCCTGGTGACTGCTCAGTGTTGGAGCTTTGATGCAGGTTCCCCCTGTCCCCCCCGGCCCCATCCCCTGCAACAGGGACTGCGCTGGGGAACCACCTGACTCAGCCCCGGCCATTCGGAGCTCCTTCCCAGGAACCTGGGCGTGAGACAGAAAAGATGGTCAACCTTCCTGTGAGGGCCTAGACTCTGACAGGCGGGGCGCGAGAGTTGGTGATGGCCACCCACGCTGTGGCCTGAGAAGCCAGCGGAGCACCTGCGGTGAGCAGCGAGGAGAGGGGTGGGGAAGGGCACCCTCCCTGAGCACCTTTGGCATCCTGCCTTCCTGGCTCTGTGCATCAGGGCTTACGCCCGTATCCTGCCATCAACTTCCTTTTTTCTTAAGCTAAGTTGAAATGGGCCCCTGCTCTTCGCAGGCAGAAGAGTCATAAATAATACAGACAGGAAGAAGGTGAAGAGTCAGCCTATTGGTATTGAATAGCAGGGGCTTTTTATGACAAAAACCCCCTCTAGGCTGTCCTGTCTGGAGCCAGACAGATCTGACTTTGAACCCTAGCTTAGACCCGGTGACCCCGGGCCAGTCACTTAACCTCTCTGAGGCTCAGGGAGCTCATCAGGAAAAGGGGGCGAGGAATGCCCGCCCACCAGTGCTCTGGAGAAGGTAAGAGGGGGAAAACGTTCTGGCGGCCAGGATTTTCTTGTCCTCGGAGCAAAGTTCCCTGTTTCCAGGCATCTGGTGCCTTTGGCAACGGTATCAAAAGCCTTGAAGATGCAGCCCTCACCTGTTGACTCAGCGCTGCTCTCTCAGGAATCTGTCCCAGGGGAACGGAGGATCGCATCCTGCTGAGATTTACAGACGTGGGTGTCCGTTGTTGCCAAGAATTGGAAATGACTCAGTGGTAGGGGCCAGGTTTCATAAATCAGGGTGTAGTGCTGCCAGAAACGGTGCTTTAGACTGTGGTTCTCGACCTTTTGGGGCCCCTCAGAGGATGTGAGGAAGACACCCAGCCTTCTCCTTGGGAAAGTGTGCATCTGTACATTTTCACAAAATTCAGCAGGTTTCAGAAAGCTCGTGGGTCCCCTGAAGCTTCATTGAGTGAACAGTAATTTAAAAGAACCATTTAATGATGTGTATCTGTGGACACAGTGAGCCAAATGAAGCAGGAAAAAAATCAGACTACCCGGCAATCTGCGCAGTATCAGTTTTGTAAAACATAAATAATTGACGTGCCTACCCGTTTGCACCCTCATACGCATGCCTATGGCGGCCATGGGGATCTGCCTCTTGGGTCTCCCTTCAAGAGAGCACCTGCCAAGGGGCCCGAGGTCAGCGGAGAGCCGGCAGCTGCAGTTGCGGCTGAGGCCACGCTCCCCCCAGGTGGCCCCAGCTGGTGACCGAGCATGGCGGGGTACTGGGGCTTGGTCCCTCCTGCCTAGCATGGGGCAGTCTGTGTTCTGGAGTTCTGCATTGTGTTGGCCAAACTTTCCAGGTCTGTGGTTCTTCCGAACCAACCCTCCGTCCTTCTCCCTCTGTTCTCCCAGGTGTTGGCGGGCATTGCCGCCTTTGGCTGCTGCCACCCGCCCCTAATCCCTCACCCATTGCATTTCACAGGTGACCTCTGGATAAAACACGTGAACTTTGACTCTGTCTTGGTTTTTGCTTCCCAGGGGACCGTGACTGACTTTGATGTGTTCCTAGGTATTTGCCATGCGTCCCCAATTTTAGTCAGTGAAAATTGTATTATTATTGGCATCCGAAAACATGTTTTCTTTTACTTGAAACATAAATATGTATACAGGTGATATCTTTATATTTAAATATCCTTATATTTGAAAACGTGAAGTCCCGTGGATCATGAAGTTCATTTGCTCAACCAAAAAATGGGTGTCTTGTGTACCTACAATTTCTTCTCCATCTCACAAAGGAGACGGCATTCTTACCGGCAGCAGCACAGAGCTTTCTGGAATGCACAGAACAGAGCAGCAGCCCTCTCTGTCCCCACTGGGGCCCCTGCTCCTGCCCCAAATCCTCCGTCAGCCCGTTCCGGCATTCTAGACTTCTCTGTGGGGACATGGCTGGACCACAGGGACACACACTCTTGGTGAACAGGGTCAAGGGTCAGGAGATGTCCTGTCTGCTTTGATTTGTGGAAGCTTCCAGTATATTTGAAAACATATAACATCAAAAGAGGGTTCAAAGTTTGTAGTGCATTTTAAGTATTTACCTGGAACGAAATAGTATGCTTAACACAGGACTCACATAAAACCTCATTAGTCATGGCAGGGCCACAGAATTTATTTTTTACAACATTTAATTGCTTGTCACACCAGGGGCGATGTGGCTGGTAACGGGACAGAGGCACAAAGCTGTGTGACGAAGGTCTTATCTCAGTCCTGGTGCTTTTCTGTCCCTCTTGGGCCCGTGGGGGGCAGGCCACCTTCTGCCTCTGTGTTTTTCAGATGGGCCACCGACTGAATGGGTTCATTTTTTAGCTTTCTCCCTTTTTTCTATCTTGAAATTTATCGGCCTTGTGTGTTTCCGATCACAAACTATAACCCATTTACTCGAAAGAAAGGATTTAAATGGTTAGAATAATAAAACAGGAGATGAAAGTCCCCCGTGACTCCGGTCCCTGCCTTCAGGGTAACCACTCGTAATAGCTTGGTGTGTATTCCTTCAACATCTCCTTTTTAAACATTCATTTTTAAATGTAATGAGGAACTATTTAATACATGTAAATATACATTTAAGTTGTGACACATAACACCAAAATCATATCCATGAAGCCAGCACCCCATTGAAGAGCTGGGATGTTCCCCACACATTGAAGCTCGTGCGTCCCCCTCCCCAGGACACGGGCGAGGAACCAATCCCTGAAATTTACTCTTTCTTATCCCTCCCTGTGTTCCCTATACTTTTGTTGTTTCTGAACTTTATAAACATGCCTCTTCCTATAAGTTCTCTTCTGGGACATTAGGATGCCCCCACAGTAGTGCGCCGAGCTGCAGTTCATAGAATGCGTGATGGAATGTGTGTATGTTTGCCCGTTCTACCCTCGGTGGAGCCCGGGGCTGTTTCCAGGATTCTGCCATTACTAACAATGCTGCTGTGAGAGCTGAGCGCCTGTCCCCCGGGTCACGGGCTTCTCCGGGGACAGCGGTGGGAATGGAGTCACTGGTGCGAGGTGGTGCGCAGCTCTGCAAGGTGACTTTCCCAGGCAGTCCCGCGTTTACATCCCCAGCGGGGGAGAGAGCTGTCCCTGCCCCACATCCCGGACAGCACTTGGGGCCAGTGGGCTCTGTAATCCGTTCCCATTTGGTGGGGGATTCGATGAACAGCTTTCTCTCACTACATGCTGGTCCCAAAGATAGGGCCGGGAGTGGCCCCCGGCTCCTGAGGTCGCCTCCCGGGAGTTGCGAGAGAGCTGAGGGCTGGAGGCAAGACTGTCCAGCTGCTTTGGAAGGCAGTTTGGCAGTTCCTTCCAAAACAAAACATACTTTAACCATATGATCCGGCAGTCCCACTCCTTGATGTTTATCCAAGGAACTGAAAAACTTCTGTCCCCACAGAAACCCTGCACACGGATGTTTATAGCCACTTTATTCAGAGTTGCCAACACTTGGAAGCAACCAAGGTGACCTTCAGTAGGTAAACGAGTAAATAAGCTGTGGTCCCTCCAGCCAATGGAATATTACCCAAGAGTAAAAAACAAACCCAAAAAAAGCCCTTGAGCCATGAAAATCCATGGAGAAAACTTACGTGCATATTACCAAGTGAGAGACGCCGATCTGAAAGGGCTGCACACTGATTTCAAATGTACGACAGTCTCTAACAGGCAAGACTATGCCGATGGTAAAAAAAAAAAATCGGTGGCTGCCTCGGTGCGGGGAGAGAGGAATGAACAGGCGGAGCACAGAGGATCTTTTAGGGCAGTGAAATATTCCATGTGACATTGTACTGTCAGGGTGGGTACCTGTCTTTGTACATTTGTCAGAACCTGTCGCACGTACGAGACCAAAAGTGACCCCTTATGCAAGCCATGGACTTTGAGTGATACTGATGCCGAGGTGGGTTTGTCGTTGGGAACACCCGGACCACTGGGGGGGTGTTGGTGATGGAGGAGGCCATTGGGTGGGGAGGGGCAGGAGGTATAGGGCGCCAGAGGGGTATAGGAACTTTCTCTACTTTTTACTCAATTTTGCTATCCAACTCAAAATTGTACTTTTAAGTACACAAAAGTATACTTCCCACTCAACTTCGAACTGGTCTAAAATACAAAGTGATTCACTTTTTAGAGGCTGTGTGGCTATTGGCTTCAGCCTGCGCCAGTGGAGGTTCATACCAAGGAGGGAAAATCAGGGACCCACAAGCTTAGGTGCAGCCGGGACCTCCGATGTCACGTGGAAACCACCGAGGCAGAGCGCGGACACCCAGAGATCAAATCCCTGCTTTCCACGTACCAGCTGTGCGCCTCGGGCAAGTTACTCAACTTCAGTGAGCCTGTGATTCTCCAGCAGTAAAATGGAATAATGGGGTTTATCTCCTTTATAGATGAGATAATTGATGGCAAACGCTTAGCCGGTACTCCATAAATGTTAGCTGTTATTTGCATTACTATTATCCAGTACAGTATCCATTCATTCATTGATAATTGATTGAGCTGTGTGCCAGGTACCAGGGCGAACCAAGCTTGCAGCCTAGTCCTGCATCTCTCCGGGCACGTGGCAGTGTGGGGAGCAGAAGACAGGGCTCCCGTTAGGGCTTGGCAGGCAAGCACCGGCTGGTGCGCACACTGGCAGCAGCTTCAGGGGGCTCCGCAGCCGAGCGATTGCACAGAAGATTTTGTTGCAGTCATGGTGGAACTCAGAGCTCTGCTGCCAGGGTTCAACCCGAGACCCGGTGCCCCCTAGCTGTGGCACTTTGGCAAGCTCCTTACCTCCTGCGTGCCTCAGTTTCCTCATCTGTATAAAGGAGTGGATAATAGAACATATTTCATGATTTGTCCTGAGGATTAAACAGCGTCACACATGTTGAGTGTAGAGAGTGGTGCGGGGCACGGAGCAGGCGCTGTGACATGTCAGTGGCCATTGTTCTGTTCTGACTCACTGGCCGGGAACACTGGCCCCCAGCAGCGGTGACCTTGGCGTCAATGGAGCAAGGCAGACTTCCTTGGTGTCGATGAAGAAATCCAGACGGCCAAGTCATTTCGGCAGCCCAGTGGAGTTCTCGAGAATGCGCCTGCCTCGTGGGCGTTTCTCCCGCGGTGCAGGGGCGTGAGGTGGTTTCCGAGTCGTCCATCGCTACAGTACCGTGACTGCGCCCGCAGGGAAGCAGCGGCCCATCCTCGAGGGGGCTGGACGTGAACGGCGTGACTCACCCGAAGAGAACTACTAGCCGCGGTTGCCGCATGTGAAATGATGTGAGAAACTTTCCAAGAGTATCGCGAAGTCCAGAAAGCAAGGGGCAGTGCAGTTTTATGTTGTGTTCACACGTGCACACACACACACACACACACAACGCACGTGCCTGTGTGCAATGATGATATGATGGGGGCGGTGTCTGGCCAGCACTGGTTGCCTGGCACTCAGGGGTGGGAGAGACACGTTCCTCTCACCCTGTGCTCGTGGGCACGGTTTGCACGTGAAGCCATATACGCGTGTGGCTTATTTAAAGGAAAGAAAGGGAGGAAGCAGAGACTGGAGTGGACTCAGAGATCGGCACTCCACTGCCCTGTGTCCTGTCAGGTGTCTGCTGCTCCGCGAGCAGATGGCCCCGGGCAGGGTTGGGCCAGGGTCAGCAGGCTGCCTCCCTCCCCTGTGGGTGCGAGGGGAGCCCCGTGGGGCCCTGTGGCTAGGCACAGGCCTCAGCTGCGTCTTCCTGTGTGGCGGCAGGCCCGGGTACGAACTGAGACTGCTGAAGAGGAGGCCCCAGCTGCCTGGCATGGGCTGCACACACAATACAAGGCCAAGGTCCTAATACCTGGGTCTGGCCTGGGCAGCTCTCCAGGGCAGACAGTCATGACACGCAGCCCCGTTATAAGCCCCAGGAAAGGCTCTCCATCAAAGCTGCCTGCCCCCATTCACAGGGCAACTTCCCAGTGACACCCGGGGTCCAAGTAGCCCAAGGCTCAGGCATCACCTCTGGGGGGACCAGGGTTTCCTGGCCTGCGCTGGGCGTCCGCGGGCTGGTGAGACCCCAGAGGAACCAGGGTGCTTAATTCTTCACCCATCTGCTTGGCTAGAATATAAAGATGCTTTTCAGAGCTCTCCCTGAATTGGCCCTGCGGCTGTGGGACACACACAGCATTGTGTGCGGCCGTGGGCCACACACAGCATGTGTTGCCTGCGGCCAGCAGGAGGGACAGAAAGGCCCTTTCAGTTAGCTGCACCAGAAGCAGGCTCCGTCCAAGGACAGCCCTGTGCTCGTGGGCCCGTCCAAGCACCATTGACTGCCCGAGGTATTGCCTTCGGGATTTTCAAATGCCCTGTACCAACAGTTCTTCATACCTCCCTATAGGAAAAACATGTATGTGTGCGTGGAAACAGATGTTCTCCAGATAGCCCTTATACGTTCAAATGCACGTGCCCACATATCTGTGTGTGATCATGCTCTTGACTAGCCACATGGGGGATGTATGAGTAGGTAAGGTATTTAGATCGAGGTGACAAATAAGACCTTCAGAAGGTTTAAAGTGACATGTAAAGTAGTGAGTAATCATGTAGCCACCTTTCTTTGTTTCTCCAAATCCGAGTCATTGTTCAGTCCATTAATTCTCTTTACCTACAGACGGTAACGTCTGTTGTACCCCTTTTCTGCTGTGTCTCTCCCATTCATTCATTCATTCACTCACCAAGCTCTGGGAGGGGCCCTGCCATGTCCAGGCAGCGTTCTAGGTTCCTGGGCTGCATCAATATCATTGTTACGTGATCAGCAATCCGTGGCCTGAGGTTTGCGTTCTAGCGACGAGACAGAAGTTCTCTGTCATGTCAGATAGGGACAAGGATGGCGAGAGGGGGCTTTCTGGGGAAGTGACCATTGAGTGCAGACCTGAGGGTGACAAGCCAGCGAGTCCCCAGGATATCTGGGGCTCCAGGGAAGACAAGTGGCGACCCCCTTGCTCACTTTGGTTATATTGCTGTCACTTGGCAAAAGCCGGCCCTGTGAGACCCAACTGTCCACCCACTGCACACCCCCATCTGCACAGCTGGACCTTGGCTCCAGAAAACCGTGCCGCCACCGCGCTGGCTGGCCAGCCTCACTGAAAGTCACGCCCCGAGTCTCGGGGTGGAGGGTGGGAGCAAGGGGGAGTCTCCACACTCCCGTCACGCCACGTGGCCAGTCCACAGCAGCAACTCGCCTGCTTCCCTCTCCGCTCACTCTCCTTCCTGTTTCCCGGAGTAACCAGAGGGCTGCCTACCACCCCCAGGTTCCAACACCTGTGCGCTTACCGACTGCGTCCTTGCCCAAACCCTTCCTCCCTGTTACCCTGAAGGAGATCAGTGGTGCCCCGTCTGAGCCTGCTACTCTGGCATGTCACCCCAAAACTTCTCCCTCTCTCCCCTGTTAGCCATCCTCCCCCACCCAACCCCTGTCTCCTGGAATCATGCCATCAGCACAGAAGTGTGGGGTACCTCCTGTAGTAAAAAATAATCTAGCCCTGGCCTGCATGGGTTAGTTGGTGGAGCGTCTTCCTGCAAGTGAAAGGTCACCAGTTCGATTCCTGGTCAGGGCACATGCCTGGGTTGCGGGTTCAATCCTCGGACAGGGCGTGTGTGAGAGGCAGCCAATTGATGTTTCTCTTTTCTCTATTTTTCCCTCCATTCTCCTCTCTCTAAAAATAAATAAAATCTTTTTTAAAAATCTAAAGAACCTCTCTTAATGGCACTTTCCCCTCTATTCACTTGACCAAACAAAATCCCTAGGAGCGCTGTCTCCAACATACATCTCCTTCCATTTTTTCTTCAAGCCACTGCTCCGATGTCACTTCCTCAGTGAGACCTTCCCTGACCATTGCATTTAAAACTGCGCCCCTCCTACCCAGCTTCCCTTTCTCCACGGCTCTCATCTCATTCTAATACGCACTGTGAGGCATGTATCTATTTTGTTTACATCCCTTTCCTGGGATGAAGTCCAACTAGGACCAAAAGAAAAAAAAAAAAATGTCTGGCCCTGCCCTGGCTGGTGTGGCTCAGTGGATTGAGAGCCAGACTGCAAACCAGGGCTCGCCGGCTCAATTCCTAGTCAGGGCACATGCCTGGGCTGTGGGCCAGGTCTCCAGTAGGGGGCGCTCAGGAGGCAACCACACATTGATGTTTCTCTCCCTCTCTTTCTCCCTCTATTCCCCGCTCTAAAATAAAGAAAATCTTTAAAAATGAATGTCTGTCTGTATTGTTCACGGCCACACCCTCAGCTCCCAGAGAAGGGCCCAGGGCGTCTTGTCTGGTGAGGGAATGAATGCATGAGGAAGTCAGTGTGGCTGGGGGGTGGGGGGAAACTAGGGGTAGAGGCTGCGAGAAGCCCTATCACAGAGGGTCAAGGGCAGGGTCTTAGTCCGCATGGGGCTCCCGAGCAGGAGGACGGAGGGTTTGGAGCTGCGGGGGGACGTGATCTCACTGACATCACTGGGATTCTGGGCACCAGCTGACAATGGCACATTTCGTGAGCGTGTTCCAGGTGGGCAGTGTTCACACCGGCGTTCTTGGGAAAACAGACCGAAGACTAAAGGAAAGCCGTGTGTTCACCGTGGGTCCTGTCACCCGGGCCTGGCCACAGGCCGTGAGCCCTGCCAGGGGTGGGGAAGGGGGGTTCATGGGTGAAACAGAAATCAGAACACTCTCACTGAGCACAACAGAACAACATGTTATTGGCAAGCCCTGAACACCATCCATGCTCTGCCCACTTATCGATGAATATTGAGCTTGTCATTATTTTGCTTCTTAAACAACTGGTGTTATTTAAAAACACATATTTTGAGATATTAATCAACAGGTGTTTCCAAGCACATGGGACAGACAAAACTGGTCTACACGTATTAAATAACCATGGCTGCCATTCTCATTCTTTATTATTATTTATTATTATTATTATTATTTTACTTTTTAAAGGAGAAAGGAGGGACAAAGAGAGGGAGCGAGACATTGATGTGAGTCAGAAACATTGATCAGTTGCCTCCTTGTAAGTGCCCTGACCGGGAACCAAACCAGTGACCTTTCAATTTGCAGGCGACACCCAACCAACTGAGCCACGCCCATCAGGGCATGGCTGCCATTCTAAATGTTGGACACAGAATTTCAAAGCATCTCTGTCCTCAAGAGTTAAGTAGCTCTATGCCCGGCTGGTGTAGCTCAGTGGATTGAGCGCGGGCTGGGAGCCAGAGGGTCCCGGTTCGATTCCCAGTTGGGGCACATGTCTGGGTTGCGGGCCAGGTCCCCAGTGAGGGCCATGTGAGAGGCAACCATACATTGTTCTTTCTCCCTCCCTTCTCCTCTCTCTGAAAATAAATAAATAAAATCTTAAAAAAAAAAAAAAACCCCCCAAAAAAAAGAGTTAAGTAGCTCTGGCTGGTGTGGCTCAGTGGATTGAGCACCAGCCTGTGAACTGAAAGGTTGCCGGTTCAATTCCCAGTCAGGGCGCATGCCTGGGTTGCGGGCCAGGTCCCTAGTTGGGGGGCGTGTGAGAGGCAAGCTATCAGTGTTTCTCTCACACATGGATGTTTCTCTCCCTCTCTGTCTCCCTCCCTTCCCCTCTCTCTAAAAATAAATAAATAAAAATCTTTTTGGGAAAAAAAAAAGGATTAAATACAGCAGTGAAACATCCAGTGGCTGCCTGGCCTTTTCTGGCATTACTAAGGACCCTTTCACAGAGGTATACTATGTGCTTTGACGTCATGGGACCCTGTCTTTGTAGGCTGTTCTGTAAAGCTATAAGGTGCTCCCCGGACTGAGGGGGCATGACCAGCTGGGTCAGGAAATACGTGGAGTGTGGGTTCAGGTGTGTGTCTGTTGGTGGAGATGGTGTGGTTGCTTCTAGAGCTGAGTGGGAGTGGGGCATATGGGCCGTATCGTCTGAGCACTTCAGGCAAGCCCACATGGGGGTGGAGGGCAGGAGGGGACCCAAAAGTGTGGGCCTCAGCAGCTCATCCCCTAGGATGAAAGGGGAAGAGTGATTCGCAAGACGCCCTGGCTGGGGTCTGTGGCACCCGCGCCGGTTCCCGGCTGCCGGCTCTGAGCACCCAGGAAGCTGGCCCTGGGCTCTTAGACGTTGCGCACGGGTGGCCTCGTGTTCCCAGTGCTTTGTCAGCTATGTCCCCAAAGCTCGAGGCTCAGGCAAAGTGGGTCGCAGCTTTCCACTCTGACCGATGTCCTCACGCCCGGGTGCACCCAAGTCACTGTCACTGCTCTGAGAAGCGTGGGACTGCAGACTGCTGGTTCCCAAGGGTGGGTCCTGAGCCAGCCGCATCAGCATCGCCTGGAAACCCGTTGGTGATGCAGATTCTGAGGCCCCCACCTGGACAGAGCTGCCGAATTGGGAAACTCTGGGGGTAGGTCCCGGCAACCAGTGTTTCCATGTGCTTCCCGAGGAATCCTGATGCCGTCTGGAAACTCTGACCCAGACCGTTCCCGGGGATGCTGCTGCTGCTGGTTCCACTGCTCTAGAAATTTCGCAAGCAAATGATTCAGTTCGTGAGTAATCCTGCTATTAGTTACCAAGTATCCCTGAATGCCTAGGGGTATAATAATGTGTAATAATGAATACCTCTGAACAAGGGGATTGTGGGCAACTTTTAAAAAAGTTTATGTATCTATCGTTCAGAGTTGTTCTCATAAAAATGTATTACTTTTGTAAATAAAAAATTAAAAGATTTTAAAAGTAAAAATACCTTATTCTAGTATACGTCTTACAGCAGTGCTTCTCAAACTTTATCATGCGCAAACACCACTCCGCCGCTAGGAGGGGGTGACTTCGGCAGAGATGGAGAGGATGAGCCACTGAGAAGTTCAAGGTCAGGTTCTTGGCATCCACTGGGAAGCTGGCACACGAGGTGGAAAGGCCTCCCAGGTCAGTTGCAGGGAGCCCGTCAGGAGGGCCCTGAGAGGGCCAGCCTGGAGGCTGTGCATGAAAAATGAGTTCTACAGGGAGAAACCTCACAGGGTGATCTGGCCATAAATTCTCACCCGGGGAAGGTCATGGTGGGCAGCCACGTACCAGGCCTACAGCTTCTTCAGTAAATGCCTCGTCTCTGCCTCACGTTAAGCCCTGTCCATCGTTCCTGTGCGTCCAGGTGAACACACCTTTGAGGTGTCTCTTTTCAGGCCCCTCCTTCTAGTAGGTGACCACGCATCTCAGAGCAGACCCCCCTAAAGCAGTATCACCCTCAAGAGAGCATGTAATCTTAACTGCCCTGGAATCCCATCCCCGCCGTGCTTCTCTCACCTCCACGCAGTTTTCCTCAGGTTCCCTCCTTAATTCCAAATGCGTAAAAGTTGCAAACCGTCACTTCCTCGGAAACATTTATCTCAGTCTGTGAAAGTCCTGCTTCCAGGCATATCCTGTGTTTGGCGCAAATCACTATTTATAATAATTCCCTACAGGTTGGGACGTTCTTAGCTGACAGTGGTTTAAGCAGGGAAGTGACAGCCCTGGTACTTAGACGATCGCTCTGGCTGCTGTGTGGGAAATGAAACCCCTCCTCACCTCGAGCCGGTGCAGGGAGCCCTGCGCTTAGCAGGGGCGCTCTGGGGTCGGCCTGCACCCCCGCCCCAAAAGCTGTGTGGATCTACTTAGGAGTCAGGAATGACCATATGAATAACAAGCCACCAGGGGACGCGTTTTTATTGCTGCTCTGAAGACCTCAAACCCGCGCTCCAGGAACGACAGGACTTTCTCCCACTTTCAGAGGTCCCATCCACGGTTTCCTTGTTACTACGGCATCTTGGACACATCCCTTTCCGTGCCGTAGTCTCCCGCCTGTCCGAGAGGACGTCGGCCCAGCTCATGGGTGATGCCCACGGGTGACACCCCGGGCCTCCACTCGTACACTTCGGCGAAGTTGAGCGGCCGGCGCAGCCCGGCCAGAGGCAGCGCCCGGCGGCACACGGGGGTTTGGCTTCCTGCCCTGGAAACTGAGGCATGGTGGGGAGAGGAGCGTGGGCCCTCGAGACTCCCGCAAACAGTAAGCGCCACGTCTCGGGCCCACCGCCCAGGACTCCCGCCAGTGGTCTCTGCGCAGAGGCCCGGGCCCCGCGCTGCCAGGGACGGGGCGGAGCCGGAGGCCGGGAGCCGGTCCGGGACTCGCTGGGGCCCGTGGTGGCAGCGGGAAAACCCCGCGCAATCCCGGTGCTTGAGCGCGGACCTGCGTGCGGGACACGCCTCCGGGCTCCACAGCCCGGGCGGGACCGGCGGCTGGGCCACGTTGCCCGGCGCAGATCTGCCCCGGAGCGCCCGCCCTCCCGCGCGCCGGCCCCGCCCCTCGGCCGCGCCCCCGCCCCCTGGCCACCTCCCCCGCCCCCGCCTCCTCGCAGGCCCGGGACGTGCCCGGCTGGCGACCGAGCGGCGGGTAGGGCGTCCGGCGCACTCACTTCCGCGTCCCGCCGCCCTTCGGCCCGCGCGCGCTCAGCCACCGCCGCTCTCGGACAATAGGCGGCCCGCTCCGGCCCCCGTGAACTTCCTGCCACCGCCAGACCGGCCCGTGCGCGCAGGACCGCGCTCCCTCTCGGCGCGGGCCAGGATCACAGCTGCGCGGCTGCGAGGGGTAAGCAGAGGGGACCGCGCGCGCCTGGGACGTGCCTGCGCCTCCGGCCGCAGCGCCTTTGCTCCGGCTGGGCGGTGCGGAGGCTTCTACACTCTCCGGCCCAGGCGACTTCACGCCGGCCCCGTCCTGCCGCAGCCGCCTTTTGGGCTTCTGCGTTTGGTTGGTTAAGGAGGATGTGATTTTTTTTTCTCCTTTCATGATTTGAAAAAGAGAAAAGCAAGCACTGTGAGCTGGGACAGGGAAGCGCCACCGTCTGCCCCCACGTGGACACTTCCGAGGGGAGAAGGAGTTGGAAGAGAACTTGATCCATTAGGCGTTGAGGCCTCAGCTTGGGCTGGACTGTAAGGCCTGGGGTCATGACTCTCACTCTGGGCAGGTGGAAGGTTTTACCTGTTCTGGGCTGGACTTGAGCCACGGTTCTTGGCCAGCATCATCCCCACCGTCCCCTCCACGCACACACACACACACACACACACACACACACACGGCACCTGGCCTAGGCCTTCACGTCAGTCTGCAGCATGGATAAGTACGACGATCTGGGCCTGGAGGCCAGTAAGTTCATCGAGGACCTGAACATGTATGAGGCATCCAAGGATGGACTCTTCCGAGTGGACAAGGGTGCAGGCAACAACCCGGAGTTTGAGGAAACTCGCCGGGTGTTTGCCACCAAGATGGCCAAAATCCACCTTCAGCAGCAGCATCAGCTCCTCCAAGAGGAGACCCTGCCCAGGGCCAGCCGAGGTCCTGTCAATGGCGGGGGGCGCCCAGGCCCCCAAGCCCACCGGGACGCTGGTGCGGGCAGCAAGCTGACCACGGACGGGGCTGCCAAGCCCCCTCTGGCTGCCTCGGCAGGAGCTCCTGGGACAGCCGCCACCATCGCCGCTGGGCAGCCCTTGTACGCACCCCAGGAGCAGAGGGCCAGGCCATATGTCCGCGGCACCAGGCCTGGTAGCCAGGACTGTGGTTCCAGGGAGGGCCCGGCGAGCTCCGAGATGTTCCATGGGCTGAGTCCCTGCGAGGATCCTTCCTGCCTCACCCATGGAGACTACTATGACAACCTCTCCTTGCCAAGCCCAAAGTGGGGTGAAGAACCAGGAGCGCCTTCCAGCATCAGGCTGGGTGTAGGGAGTGGGTGGCCTGGTGCCCCAGGAAGTGCTCCAGCACCGCCCAAATCCTCCAGGGATCCTCACCTATACCAGCCGCAGCTCTCCCCAAGCTCCAGCAGGTCATTTGAGAATAGCCAGGATGGCGGTGTCGATGGCCGCAGCAGTGAGAAGCCAGCAGGTCTTTGGACCACCGCCTCCTCCCAGTGGGTGAGGCCTAGCCTTCCCTCCCCAGGCCCGGAGAATGGAGCCCTGCTGGGACTGGCCCAGCCCAGGACCCCTTTCTCAGCACCATTGGCCCTGAGCTGCCCTGGTCAGGGAGCTCTTCCCAGAACAAACTCAGGGGTGAGGAGTGAGGTTTCAGGCATGATGCCCAAACCAAATGTGCACCCTCAGCCCTGGTTCCAGGAGGGGCCCAAATCGTACCTTTCTAGTTCTGGGCCGTCCTCTTTGCCAGCCAGTGTGGACGGTTTGCAGCTGGGCGCAGCCCCCGGCCTGGGTCCCAAGCCTAGCTGCTCAGATCCTGGCGTTGGTCCCACACTCAGCCCCACCAGCCGCGCCCATCCAGCGATGTCCACCCCGCTGGAGTTGCCTTGTAAAGAAGGTCCCCCTGGCTGGTCTTCTGAGGGCAGCCTGGGGCCTGTGCTCCCAGAGAGCCCCGGCCCCCACAGAGTGAAGCTGCCCTGCCAGACTCTCAGCCCGGGCCCTGAGCCCGGGCCCTCGGCTGCCGAACTGAAATTAGAAGCCCTCACGCAGCGCCTGGAGCGGGAGATGGATGCGCACCCGAAGGCCGACTACTTTGGTGAGTGAGAGGCTGGCGGCGGGGCCCGCAGCGGGCCGGGGGTTGCCCCGGGGACGCTGCAGCTGTCTTTGGCCTGTGCTTCTTTTTTTGGCTTCCTCTTTCAGATGCCCCTTCTGATTCAGAAACTTGAAAGCATCCCTGGGCAGAAAGCAGACCTTGCAGCTGAGGGTTACCCACGTGTACAGGGTGAAGTGGAGGGGGGG
Organism: Micronycteris hirsuta; assembly: GCA_004026765.1. Classification (NCBI taxonomy): domain Eukaryota; kingdom Metazoa; phylum Chordata; class Mammalia; order Chiroptera; family Phyllostomidae; genus Micronycteris; species Micronycteris hirsuta. Next base: position 12,010 of record PVJI01005698.1, on the reverse strand, counting down.
CGGGGTTTGCTCATGAGGGCTTTCAAAAAAGGGAAATGTTGTGACTTCGGTTTTCAAGGGTTCCAGGTGTGCCTTCGAGCCTGGCACCACCGCGGGCTCATTGAAGGGCTGGAACGGGGCAGCGCTGTCCGTCCCGGTGCCCCTGAGCCCTGCATCCGCAGCTGGCTGGGCCAGGCAGCTCTGGCTGAGAGAGGACAGTGGTCAGGCAGGGGCCCTGTAGGGCCCTGTGTGTATGTGTCTATCTGTCTGTCTGTCTGTCTGCCGGACTATGGATTGTCGAGACAGGTGTCACACTAATATGAAAGAATTTGTCTAGAGCAGTGGTTCTCTGCCTCTGGACCAGCCGCATCCCGCCCCCTGGGACCTGGTTGGAACTGCAGCTTATAGGGCCCCACCCCAGACCCACTGCATCAGAAATTGGGGTGAGACCCGGCACTTTCACAAGCCTGACACACGGGGACATTTGAGACCCGTGGACTGGGTGCCTCCTGACTCAGCCCCCACCCCCTGCCTGGGGTTCCAGCCCGCCGCCAGATTGCTGAAAATAGGATGGAAGATTCTCCTTTCTGGTTTTGCTCAAAGTTGCAGATTTTGTTTTATTCTCCTTTTATTTTAAAACCATAAACTTTCAGAGACCGCTGGCGTTTTCCTCTCCGCACAGGGTTGGAGGCAGCGGGAGGGCAGCCCTGTTCCGCCGCGAGTGACCCTGTGGCTGTCTCAGAGGAGACCCGGCTGGAAGACAGCCTATTTTTAGAAGAGTCTGAGGATTGTTTTGTTTTTGGGGTTTTGTTTTGTTTTTTTCGGTTTTGAACTCTGGATTCTCGGGGTCACGATTTCTCCCTCTGAGGCCTGAGGGCTCTGGGAAGCCGGGCGCCACTGGGGTGGCCGCTCTGCTGGGTGGCGAGGGGCAGGACAGGGGTGGCCCTGGAGGGGAGGGGCTGGCTTGCTGCTTTCCACCCGCCCTGTCCTCCGTGAATGGGCCATTTTGTCCCCGGGTTGCTTGGCGGGTCTGAGGCTCTCATGGTGGCACTGTGTCCTTGCTCCTGGTGAGAGTCGCATGGTGACCGCTCTCACGCCGCGCCGGGCAGTCAGAGGTGTCGGGGCGTTGGTTGGTGTCTGTTTCCGAGCACAGAGCATCGCTTTACGGAGGATCCTCTCTTCGCAAAGTCCCCTCTTGAGGAATAGTGCTTAGCTGGAAATTCTGTGGGGTTTTTTTTTAAATTTAAACTTTTGTTTAATTCTTTTTAATAAGAGAAAGTTTGTGTAGAAAGTCACAGGTAGAAGTGGCTGTGGAAGGAATGGGCTCAGCAAACAAGTTACGGAGGTAAAGGAAGGGCTCTTGGAGCTCAGAGAGAAGGCAGAGGTAACGCACGCAAGGGCGGAGGCGGGGCATCGGGAAAAGGCGGGTATGCTCCCGAGGGGGAGTGCGCCCTTTCCTTTAGTTTATTTCGAGCTCCTTACCCAGCAGAACCGCAGATGGACTGTTTCAGGGAGGCACATTTTTTTTTTTTTTTAACAATTATTTTCACACATTTTTTTTTAAAGATTTTATTTATCCATTTTCAGAGAGAGGGGAAAGGAGGGAGAAAGAGCAATGTATGGTTGCCTCTCACATGGCCCTCATGGGGACCTGGCCTGCAACCCAGGCATGTGCCCCGACTGGGAATCGAACCGGGACCCTCTGGTTCCCAGCCCGCGCTCAATCCACTGAGCTACACCAGCCGGGCAGGGAGGCACATTTATCTCGGATCAGAGCGGAGATATTAGCTAACGCTGTTCATTCATTCAGTGGGTGTTTATTGAGTGCCTCCCCCGGCCGTGCTCTGCTCCAGGCCCTGGGGTGCCGAGTGAACAGGGCGGACAGGAGCTCTGCCTCCCCACGCAGACACTGTGGAGGCAGGCAATGAACAAAATAAACGAGCCACTTTTCAGGAGAGAAGGAAGGAGCTGCAGGGCGGGGTGGCAGTGCCAGTTTGAAATCAGGTGTGCAGGGACGGTCCCACCCAGAGGTGGCATTCGAGAGGAGGCTTGAAGGAGGTGATACGGTAGGCACGCGTCTGCCTGGGGCAAGGGCCACTCAGCAGGGCGGACAGCAAGCGCAGCGGCCAGCAGGGCCGTGCTGTGCCAGGCGCTGACCTGGACCCTTGGTGTGGAACATTTAATTGACTCATCACGACAGCCCTAGGGTGAGGGCTCTGTCGTTAAGGCCCGCCGCACTGAGGAGGAAACTGAAGCTGGGGGGCGGGGGTCACGTTACTTATCCTAGGCCTCACAGGTGTCGCCAGGTGTAGCTAGGATTGCGCCCTGGGGGTTCAGCCCAGCCAGGCCCCTCACCAGCATTGCCAAACGGGTCCCCCCCCGCCGGCAGCCCCCCACCAAGCTCAGATGTGAGAGCTGCCTGCATTTGTTTTATTTTACGGCTTTGAAAAAATCATGGTGAGCTTCACGTAACAAAATGAGCCATTTTAAGGCGATCAGCTCAGAGGCATTCTGTACAGTCACCGTGTTGTGCGGACACCACTCTGTCTACTTCCAGAACTTCTCATCGCCCCGGAGGGAAGCCCCGCACCCAGGCCGTCGCTTCCCGGGTGCCCCCCTCCCAGCCCCTGGCAACCACCAGTCTGAGTCCTGTCTGTGGATGTACCTACTCTGGACAGTTCATATAAAGGGAATCATATTTATATTTTAACTGCATTCTTCACATGCAGAAAATTCAAAAGACATAAAAACACGTCCTGCACATAATTAGTCTCCCTCCTACCCCCATTTCTAGTCAGGTGTCCTGTGTATACTGAATTTTTAGCTGCCGGTGACAGTGGTGGCATGTTGTCACCTGCTCTTTGCCTTTGCCCTGAACAGTGTGTCTTGGCAGTCGTTCCTGATCAGCATGCGTTGAGTTGGCTCAGTGTCACCACCGTGCGGCTGTGCCCTGGGTCACGTAGGCATTGCTCGGGGAGGACCTGTGAAAGGGGCCGGCTGCCAGGCGCAGGCGGAGCTGCGGGGTGAGCTCCCAGGGTGGGGTTGCGGGGCTGGGGGCTCTGTGCCCTTCACATGCTACCTGGCGGCCTTCTTTGGAGCTCGTGCTGGGAAGCCCACCGCCTGCCATGGAGGAGCGGGCCTGCCCCGTGCCCGGTGTGGCAGCGAGCCTCCAGCTGCTCCGGTGTGACTGGCCGTGTGGCAGAGGAGCACGCCTGTCCCTGTCCTCTGAGCACCTGCAGCCCGTGCTCAGCCTAGCTCCTGCCGTGCGACCTGGCGCGAATGCTGCTCCGTTCCAGGCCTCCCTGCACCCACACCCGCACCCGAGGTACACGGAGGCTGGACCAGCCGCGGGGCTCGCCACTCACAGGCCTTCTCTGCCCTGGACATGGTGGCGCTGGACAGAGTTTGTCTGCCCACTTCACTGCCCTTGTTAGATAATGGTGAAATTGTACTTCCAAATAGAAGACTGCCTGCAGATGCGGGGCTCTTGCCAGAGAGGGAAGCAGGGCAAGGTGACTGGCGCCATCAGTTCATGGAATTCTAGGCAGAAGCAGAGCAGAGCAGGAGTTTGGGCTGGTCCCGTAGCCCTGGCCCGGGGCAGGGGGCAGACGAAGGTGTTCCCGTGGGCGCGGTGGGCGGGGCTCGTGAATCCTGGCCGCCGCCTTTGAGAACCCTGAGGTCTGAAGACACCTCGGGTCCAGTGATTGACCCACCTGTCACTGGGGGCTCTTCTGGCATTTTCCGTGACCGTCTTTGTAGTTTTGGTACAGCGTGGTGCTAGGGAGGTGTTTCTCCCTCCTTCCTTCTCCAGGATGCCTCTGTGTGTCTTTCTGTCCTCGAGGGGAGAGTTAAGGGCAAACGTTGCTGCCAGGAGGACATCTGGGCTTCCCACCGTCCCAGGCCTCGTTTTTGGTGGTCGCCGCCCGAGGACCACGCTGGCTTCCGTTTGCACACCACTGTTTCCACCGTGGAGGAAGTGAGGAGGGCATTGTGCCTTTTCCTCCGCGGTGTTGTTCACTCGTCCTCCTCACGCAGGGCCTCTCCTCCTGTTTCAAGGAGGAAAGGCACAAACACACCACCTGTTGTAGGCTGGGTTTTCCAGGGAGCTGAGCTTGAGACAGAGCTCAGTGTCGGGGGGGTGATCCTGGGACCCGTTTCTGCGGAGGGCGGGGAGGGGAGAGTGCCAGCTGTCACACGGGCCTGCAGCCCGGGCTGACCCGGCTACCCCCAAGGCCAGGCACGGCGGTAAAGCCGAACCCAGTGCTGCTGAAGGAGGAGGCGGCAGAAGGTCATCAGCCCTCTGGCTCTGTGTGAGCAGCCGGCCTGGCCAAATGCCGTCGCTGGAAGTTCACCTGAGCTCCTTTGGGAGAAATTGTACCGTGACTTGGGTCTGGGCGTCCATTGCCATGCAGGTCAATTGCTGACCCTGCAGCAACGTTTGTAAGTGGCACCCATGGCCTCAGTTCCGCCTGGCCAGCCCTACAGGTGCACGCCCAAGACATGGGGACACCCAGCCCTTTGGAAATTGTGTAAGCTGTGTACGGTTTTTTTTTTTTTTTTTTTTTAGTAAACTAGGTAATCTTCCCCCTAAAATCAGAAGGGCATATGTTTTTTAACTTTTTTTTTTTAAGATTTTTTTATTTTTAGACAGAAGGGGAGGGAGGGAGAAAGAGAGGGAGAGAAAAACATCAATGTGTGGTTGCCTCTCACGTGGCCCCCACTGGGGACCTGGCCTGCAACCCAGGCATGTGCCCTGACTGGGAATCGAACCGGCAACCCTTTGGTTCTCAGCTCGAGCTCAATCCACTGAGCTACACCAGCCAGAGTGTTTTTTAACTTTTTATTGATGTATAACATACACATTGTAGATGTTCACAAAGAGGACACACCCCATGGCCTGCAGCCAGGTCAAGACACAGGGTGTGACCAGTGCCCAAGAAGCCCCCCCCCGCCCCGCGTGCCCCTTCAAGTCACCATGAGCCTTGAAAGATGACCCTAAAAAGAAAGAAAGAAGTTATCAGAAAGACAACTTCTGACCACAGCCATGAGTTTTTAAGCAATCATGTGATTTGAAATAACTTCTAAAACCTTAAGCAAATTTTACAGCATTTCACAGCAGGTTTGGGGAGGAAGGGACAGTGTATGGGTGGTCGGGGTGCAGCCCTGGCTGCGGAGAGCGAGGAGTTGGCAAGCGTCAGTGTGGCCAGCTCCATTGCGCCCGCTGCGCTGTCCAGCTCGCTCTGTCGTGTGGCTGCTCCTGTGTGTCAGCGGCCAGGGCTCGGATGCCCTCGGTCCTCGGTGTTCTCTGAAGGGGCGGACCCTCCATCATCCTTCCGCCCTATCCCTACCTGCCAGCTCTGTCCGTGGGGAGAGGATGACCAAGCTCCCGCACCTCACTTGCAGTGGTTCCTGACGACATGTCAGCGAGGTGCATAGTCAGGGCCCCGTACTCTTGGTGCTGCGGGGAAGGACGCTGGAGGGTCAGGCTCAGGCCGTCGCCCTTGGCAGTGACACCGTAATCCTCTGCCTGTGCCCGTGAGGCCTGTGTGCAGGCTGTGCCCCAGCCCACTCTGCTCACTGGCTCTAGCGCCCCCCAGCCTCGTCTCAGGCCCCGAGCTTGTGGTGTTCCTGTCCACCACAGGGTGCTTGCCCTTGCCCTTGCCCTTGCCGTTCCCAGCCAGTGTCCTGCTGGCCCACACCTGTGATGTCCCTCGGGGCCCTGGGTCTCCAGCTGCAGCACTGGTGTGTCCTGACATCGGTTTCCCACAGTGGCTGCTTGGTCCCATCGGGCTGGCTGTCTCCAAGGCTGCCTGCCCTCGGGACGGTGTTTCTGCTCTGTTCCTTTGGGACCAAGAAAGAACGTCTTGTCTTATCCATCTAATTCTCCTGCTCTTTCCATTAGTAATCTGGAGCATGAAACTGACCTTTACTCATGGTCATCCTTTCCAGAGATTTTTTTTTTAATTGCATTTCTTTACGCACGTTGATTTATGACTGCACAGGAGACAGAACTGTGCAAGCGAGACGTGCACTGGAGAGTGAGCAAACCAGGTGTCCTGGGCCTGGTCCTTCCCACGGCCCCAGGGGTGATGCTGCACAGGCCGTTCTCTCTCTGCTGAGCTGGGAGCTTCGTGCCTGAAGTCCAGCGGCTGTGGCTTGGGGTGCAGTCAAGTGCCTGGATTTTAGCAGGCTGAGGGATGCAGAGCCGGGCAGCAGAGGTGCTGGCCACGGTGAGAGCCCGGGGAGGTGGGGGCTGCGCAGGTTGTACCGCTTCCAGACTTCCACAGAACGAAAAGACTTTTTTTTTCAGTTGCTGGTACCTTTCCAACTGCAGGTGGTAATCACTTGTACTTCAGATACTCTGGAACATACATGTACTTACAACAAGGGCCGGGGATCGCTGACGTGCCTGCCAGCCTTGGAACAAGCAGCATGGAGATTTTTGGCCGAAGGTTGCCCGTGGAGAGTCGCGGCCGGAGCCCTTTGGGACACGGGACGCGTCGCGTGCTGTGGTTCTCGGCTCCTCGGCGAGCTGTGGAAGCGTTTTCTGAACTGGAGGCCGGGTTGCCCTGTGGAGTGTGATGAAAGTGAGACTAGAAAGGACTGAAGATCTGAAGGAAACAGCCAGACGTGGGAGCCAGTGATCACAGAGGCCTGTGGAGTCTCTCGTTCCAGTGACGCCCGGGGTCCTCGGTGGGGGGGACAAGCGAGAGCACCGGCCGTGGGGCTCGGTGACTTGTTTCTGTCGGCATGTCCCAGGCCCCCTGTGGGCTCCCTCGGTCTTGATCACTGGACATGGGACAGTGGCCTTGGGGCCTGGGGTCATTGTCAGGGCCCCACACAGTGGGGGCTCAGCGTGTGTCTGCTGACGGGACCGCGGGGCTGTGGAGGGGAAGGAGCAAGGATTTTTAGCTGGGGCGACAGATCTGAGAAACTTCGGCTAAAATTCGTTGAGCTCTTGCTCTGTCCTGGGCCCTTTGCAAGTATATCAGGGGCATCACCTAGTCTGACCCTCCCAGCGACCCTATTTCATGACCCCCCTTTACAGAGGGGGAAGCAGAGGCCCACGGAAATTAAGTAGCCCACCTAGTAGGTTTATTAGGGGGCTTTGCTGAGTATGGCTGCTGAGTCTGAGATTTTGCTGCCAGGCTGTGTGGCCTCGCAGCTCTGGGGGCACAGTGACTTTCTGACAAAGGGAGCTTCAGGGGGACTCTGGCCACAGGGAGGTCAGGGCTGAAGTCTCCCCCTTTCTCCCTTGGAGCAGCGAGGAAGGCAGGGTGCAGAGGGGCGCCCAAGCTGGCTGGAGGGGCTGGATCCCACTCTGGGAGCTGGGGCTGGGCACCCAGGTTCCTCTTCAGGCCAAAGGCCCTCTCTGCAGGCCAGTGATGGGCATAGAGGTCAGGGGCGTGCACAGGGCCACGCAGTGGCCTTGACTGCCCACGACCCCTACCGCCCCTGACTTCTCCTGTTCCTCTGAAGGGTATGGGAAAGGCAAGGGGTGCTTGTGTGACATTCCCAAGTGCTGTGGACACGGATGGGGGGGTGCTAGCCCACACCGTTCTTGGAGGCGGCCACGATGCCTTGGCCTCAGGGTCATGGTCAAGCTTAGGCTGGGTGCGAAGGTGCTTGAAAACAAACGCTGGCTGGCGCTGTGCTCGGAGTCCCTCTGGCAAACCGAACAGAAACCTTGCCTTCATTCATCCAACACGGGCCCCGGAACTGTCCCAGGCACGTCGCCGGCAGGACAGCACTCGCCAGCGATATTTATATCCACGCCAGGCCTTGTTTTTCATTTGTCCCCCCCCAGGGACACCAGCCGGACACCGAATGTCAGGGCCACGCTGGGAGGCTGGGGACTTTCTGCGTGAGTGTTCCGAAGGGAATTCTTTAGGGTCCAAAGGCCAGGTTATGATGCTGTCTGGCATCCATAGGAACGGGACTTGAGTTTAGCGTGGGTGTTCCTGCAGCCGATCCCAGGAGGTGCAGAGACCCGAGTGATTTGAGGACCAAGTAGACAGGGCACCTCTCTAACAGTCCCTGAGTCGGGGTGGACATGCATGCCACCAGGCTCTGGGCCGGACGGCACGTGAGGGTCCATTCAGTGTGACAAGACAGTGACAGGTTTGCCCTGGTTGCCCGAAGCCCCTCTGACCATGGCAGCAGCTTCCCTGTGCTTGGGAGCCTCCTGTCCGCTGGGCTGATGGCTCCCTTTCAGCTGGTGGATTCCCGCTGTGGCCCTGTTTGCTCATAGGATGGTCCCTGCTCTCCCAGAGGACCAGGCGGCGGTTTTATGTCTGCTGAAATGTCGCCTGTTCTGTTCCCCTCCCCCACCTCGGTTGGCATTTGCTTTCCTGATGATGCAGTAGGTATTGAATTTAGAAGGAGACGGTTTCGGGCAGCCCAGCTGACTGCAGCTGTCGCTGGGCCCCAGGGCGTTTGCTGACAGAGCTCTCTTCACCTTGACCGTGCTGGAGCCGGGAGTTGCAGGCTGTGCCAGCTTGGGCACGTGGCTTCCCTTTCCCGCCTCAGTTTCCTTACCTTACGGGGAGTGGGTGTCCCGTGCTTGTTATAATTCTCTTTGCTTTCCCATGCTGCGGAGTTCAGGGTCTGCTTCAGACACTGTGTGTGGGGTGTGTGAATGTCAGCTGAACTTGGAAGAGTAGCAGCCACAGAGCAGAGAAGTCTGGGGAGGCAAGGGTGGGAAAAACCCGTGAGCAAATGGACACACCCTGGACAGCAGGCAAGTGGATGGCGCTGGCCGGCCCCTCCGCGAGATCAGCGTGTCCCCACCCGGGTGACGCAGAAGTGTCCTCCCACCAGCAATGCTTCGTCATCGTTGGCCTGGCTCATGGAATCAAAACCACGTTCTCTTAGGGAACACAATTTAAGCTATATGATGAAGCGGGCCCCTAAGAAATAAAGAAAATGAGGAAATAAAACCAAACACTGAATTAGTGATAAGATTCAAAATAGGATTCGAGACGCCTGGTCTGGAGAAGGGGCTCATGCAGAGTTTGGGGACAGCTGGGTCATGCGTGTTTATAGCGCCAGGCCATCGGAATGAAGAGTCGAAACGTGGTGGTCACCGCGCAGCCGTTGGCGTCGTCATTGAGGGCTGAGCCACAGGGAAAGCCACACGCGTAACCTCTCTGTGACTTGTGCTCAGTGGCAGCTGTGACGCCCTGTGCCGACTTCTGTCGGACCTGGCAGCGATGGGGTTGACTGGGCGAGGATGTGGGGGACGTGGCTGGTGGCGGGTGGGCCAGACACGAGACGGGCGCTGAGCGTGGCGGTGCCGAACCTCCAGAGGCTGCAGACATGGAGATACCCTGTTCCCCGCGCCGACCTGAGATGTGGCCGCGTTTTCGGGAGAAGGGAATTTCGGTTAGACCCAAATCATCTATTCTCTCTCAACAGCCATTATGGAGCACCTACTGTGTGCAAGGGGCTGCGTTAGGAGTAGTGAGGCTTCCTCTGTGCACAGAGGCTTATTGCCTGGCTCCCCTGCTGGAATGTGTGCCCCAGGACAGTGGCGGGGGGCTGTCTGGGTCACGGGTGCATCTCCAGGGCCCAGGGCGGCGCCTGGCACACAGCCAATGTTCAGGAGGTCCCCGATGAACGGAAGCGTGGAGGCCATGCCAGTGGAGGAAGAGGGCCATTCCCTGACTCCCTCCTGGGTGTCGGTGCTCTGAGAGTGTGCTAGGGAGGCCAGCGTGCTGGGCTAGCTGTCCTCGGCCGTGACCCTGAGCTGGAATTCCTCAGATGAGCTCTTGCACATGGGTAGAAGGTACCCTGGGTGGCTGAGGACTGGAGGGGCCAGAGGAGGTGTGGGTGCCATGGTTTGTCTGGGTCGCAGAGATTGGGGCCCAGCTCACTGAAGTCCTGGGGGCGTTGGCGGGCAGGGAGACGTGCGGACCCTCACATGTGTTCTCATCTGAGAAGACGCTTGCAGTACACAAGTCAGAATTTAGTTGCTGTTTGTGAGCATGGAAAGCCACCTACGTGTGTGCGCTCTGGGCCTGCCCTGGGTGGACTGCCCGCCCGTCTCCTGCCTCCGTTTCCCCATCAGGAGGGTGTGGGCGTTGCAAGGAAACAGCACAGTGTGCTGTGCTGTCCAGGGCGGGAGGCACTAGCCACAGGGGTACCGGGCACGGCAAAGCGCGGCCAGTCCGAATCGAGCGGCGCTCTGCGTGTGACAGACCAGGATTCTGACAACTTGGCCTGGGAAAAAATGTAAATAGCTCTTTTATGTTTTTATATCGGCTTTATGTTTAAATGAGAATATTTTGGGTATACTGGACTAAGTAAATATATTCTTTTTTTTTTAAACAACTATCATGTGGTTTTTTTTAGATTTTATTTATTTTTAGAGAGAGGAGAAAGGAGGGAGAAAGAGCAATGTATGGTTGCCTCTCACGTGGCCCCCACTGGGGACCTGGCCTGCAACCCAGGCATGTGCCCTGACTGGGAATCGAACCGGCGACCCTTTGCTTCACAGCCCGTGCACAATCCACTGAGCTACACCAGCCAGGGCAGTAAATATATTCTTAACATTAGTTTCACTTGTGTTCATTTTTTAAGCATGGCTCCTTGAAAATGTAAATCCCAGATGGCTTGCATTGTTCTTTTGTTGGCCGGGGCTGAGCTGTGTGAGGCTCTCAGAACGGGGAGGGCATGGCACGTGGGCAGTGCTTACCGTGCCAGCACTTACAGTGATTATTTGCTCAAAAATATCAAAGCTTCCTTACCTCGGCCCATCTGAAAGCCAAGCCCAATTGATTCGTTCAGATCCAGGAATGCTTCAGCAAGAAGATTCTAGTTTGTCCAGGTGAGCTGGGTTTCACCACGCCCCTGCCGCTGTAGCCGCCCCCCTCCCCCGCCCCAGTGAGCCCCCTGGGGCTCGTGTGGGCTCTGAGGGAGGAAAAGACACTCCGGGTCCCCCAGCTGGTGTCTGTGTGTGGCATGACCTAGCAGGTGGCCATGTAGCTGAGCCAACTTTCCAGAACCTTAAAAACACAGTGTTCAGCGAGTACGGGCAGAGCATCCACAGAGACCGCCCATCCCCTCGCTGGAGTTAGAGAAGTGAAAATCGCTGTTTCCTGTCCAGAGAGGTGAGGGGGGGGGCCCTCAGGATTTGGCTCCTCTGGGGCCCCCGCCGACAGGCTGCCCACACCCTGCGCCTCTAGCCGGGCCCCGCAGGTCTTGCCCGGCCGTAGGTGCGGGGGGTGGCCACACCGGGGCGGCTTTCTGGGTGGTGCGCAGAGACCCCGTTGTCTGGGGCCTGATGCAGCGGAGGCTGTCCTCTCAGGTGGCCAGGCTGACGCAGGCCCTTTGTTGGCCTGCCACCGAGGTCAGTTTTGGAGCCGGCAGCTCTGCCTCTGCCTGTGGCCTGCCCGTGGCTGCTGCCTCTCCAGGTTTCCCCGCCGGCCAACAGCGGTGTGTGGCATGGGGGTGGTGGTGACAGTCCACGCTGGCACAGGATGAGGGGCGGGAGGAATGGGCGGGGCCGCTGCTGAGTAAACAGGCCGGGCCCCAGCCCAGCTGTGCGCTGTGGGCTTCTCATGTCCGCACTGGACACTCCAGGCTCTTCTGACCGTCCCCGGCCCAACCCCACGCAAGGGGAGAGGTCGTGGACTCCCTCCTCCTCCTGGAAGGAGCATCGGGGAATCTGTGACTGTGTTTTTAAAAAACACGTTTACATCCAGTGAGCTGTTTAGTTCCGTGCGTTTTGACAAGCGCAAGCACCCCTGTAACCTACACCCCTGGCCCAGCGTGGACAGTTCCAGCCTAGGCAGTTCCCTCTCGCCTCTTCCCAGCCCGCGCCCACCCCGGGCAACCACCGCCCTGGTTTTCTCATGCTTTCGTCCGTCTGCCTGTCCTAAAAGATAATATACAATATACGTGGGTCTGTAAGGCATTCATATGCAGTCGATCTTATTATTCGGATTCTGTTTTGTGCGTTCGCCTACTTGCTGGAATTTATTTGGGAGCCCCTAGTCAGCGGTCAGCTCTTGGGTGACCCTGAGGGACA